>JPKY01000131.1:0-66341 GCA_000769265.1 Hapsidospora chrysogenum ATCC 11550
CCCCCCCCTCCATCATCTCGAAGAGACGAGTACTTCGTCAGCCATGCGCTAACTTCTCCTAACTCCGACCGAACAAGACTTTTCTCCCCGTTTCCAACAAGCTAAGCTCCAAGCACCCTGTACGACTGTTTCGATCTCTGAAATACCCCCATTAGCAACGGGGCTCTCCCAACATCCCCTGCCGAGCTTCGCCTTTGACGCGCCGAAACCCCAACCCGAACGCTACATTTATCGCCGCCCAGAAGAGAGCTGTCGCATCATCGAAACTTGCCGACGGAAGCTCGTGGTCGCGTCTCCTCCGCAACCTCCACTCTCCGACGCTTCGAACCGCACCTTTAAAAAAGCCGTGTTCCCCCGAGAACCACAGCGAGGTGCGCTTTCAAGCGTCTGGAAGAGACCCCGCCATCACTCCATCTCATGAGTCACTTGCTGTGGAAATACTACTGGGATCAAGATGTCGACAGATTTCGACGTCTACTGGCTTCTTCGAGCCAGAGCTCCCATGCAGTATCCAAGAGCTCGGCGGGAGGTAATGACGGCAACCATCTAGCCAAAGGCGCCGGCGGCCACGGCACCTCTCCAAGGGGCGCGAATAAGCCGCGTAGGGCGTCGGCTTTCCACCCCGCAAGCTCCAGCCGTTCCAAAGACGCAGCGCCTCCGATCGGGAAACTCGAGATTAACTGCCGAGATCATGCCGGTCTTACCATATTGCTGCGTGTCGCCTCATCCACTGAACCGAACGCCCGTGAGTTCGCCCAGGCGCTCATCGAACATCCCGCCATCGACCTGTATGTCCAAGACCCTGAGAGCGGCTGGAATGCCCTCCATCGGTCATTGTATGCTGGAAATGTGTCCATCGCCCGGATGTTGCTGAAGAAGGAACGCGAATACCTGACGAGCCATACTGCCACCTCCCTGGGCAAGGTCGGCTTGCTCATCAAGACCAAGGACAACGAGGGTCACAGTCCATTTGATGTATACAACTCGACGATTGCAACGAGGTCGCTCCAGCGGCTTTCGGAGACCACCGCCTCTGATAGTGAATTAGAGAGCGAAGATGGCACTGGCGACAGGACTGAACAGTAAGGTGCCCCTTATGGCCACATCGACGAACGCTCACTAAACATTTCTGTTGCAGTGCGAATAGTCACGGTCACGTTCTCCATTCATCTCTTCATGGAGATGAGCTCTACGTCTTTGGGAGCAACAAGAACATGTCTCTAGGAGTTGGTGATGAGGATGACCGACATTTTCCTGAGCGCATTCAGCTACGGCGGCCTGACAGCTTGTTGCACAAGATGCATGAGGCCTACCGTGCTAGATACGGTCTGCCTGCTTCCGATACGCCCCTCGATGTGGAAGATATACCGACCCTCGTCCGAAATCAACCCCTCGTTATCAAGGACGTCGCCATGTCAAAATTGCACAGCGCCATCTTAACAGCGGACCCCGTATCGAACTTGTACGTCTGTGGAGTCGGTCGAGGCGGAAGGCTCGGCCTAGGGGATGAAAACACTCAGTTTCGCTTCGTCCCTGTTCAAGGGCCCTTGGCAGGCAAGAAGATCCAACAGGTCGCCCTGGGCCAGAACCATTCACTCGCCGTCACATCAGATGGAGAGCTCTGGACATGGGGTCTCAATACTGATTCTCAGCTTGGCTATGTCCTGCCGCCACCAACAAAGGCCGACGAGGAGCCCATGTGTGTTACTCCGCGCCAAGTTTTTGGGCCGCTGAAGAAGGAGACTGTCTTGGGCGTAGCTGCGTCGGCCATCCATTCCGTTGCGCACACCGGGTCTTCTCTGTACTGCTGGGGCCGCAACACTGGTCAGCTTGCTCTCATGGACTCGGACTCCAATTCTCTGGATATACAGCAGACGCCACGGAAGGTGGCCGCCTCTCTGTTGTCCTGCCCGATCGAGATGGTTTCTGCCATTGACAAAGCCACGACGTGCTTGCTCTCCAACCACACCGTCTGGGTATTTACAAACTACGGCTACAACTTGGTCAAATTCCCAATTCCCGATGTTTTTGCCAACTACAACATGCAAGCTTCATACTCAAATCGGTATGAGCCCGGCCGCAAAGAGATTGTCTTCGTGGCGTCAGGTGGCGACACCATAGCTGCGGTGAATGCGCGAGGAGATCTCTTCACCATGCAGATAAATCACAAGGTGGAGGCGTCCCAACCAGCAACCTCCACGACTAATCCTGTCAAGATCAAGGGCGCCTTGACCCAGCCGCACTGCATCTGGGACTCGAGAAAAGATGGTGTGGTTTCCGTTAATGTTGGCGAGCACGGGTCCGTCATCATCTGCACAGAGTCAGGGGCTGTGTGGAGACGTGTGAAGCGTCTTAAAGGTAAAAGTGCCGCTTTTGACGGGTCTGCGGATCTCAAGCACAAAAACTTCAAGTTCGAACGAGTGCCCTATATCACCAACTGCGCGGCGGCGCGAAGTTCGACTTTCGGGGCCTTTGCCGCGATCAGGACGGACAGCAAGGTGATGTCCGAGGAGATCAAGGTTCGGGGCCAATCTATCTGGGAAGATATCGGCTCTCTCCTATGTCTCGCGGACTTTGAGGCCTCCGATATCAGAGAGGATGAGCAGTCACGAAAATGGGAGGCTGCCATTGCAAGAGAGCGGAAGGGCTCCGTGACTTACGAGATCCTTCGATCTGCCGACATCGAGGCGGATCTCCTCCAATGGTTGCAGATGAACTCTTTCCAGTACGAAGATGCCGATATGATGATGGCTAGCACCTCAGCACCGGACATCAGAATACCGGTCCACGGATTTGTCCTGGCCGGTCGCAGCGCTGTTCTCCGCGACTCTTGTGCTGAGCTCCGAGAATCGGGCATCCCTCCAGACTCTGAGAGTTTCACACTGGAGTTCGTCAATGGGAGGATGGTGCTCACGCTCATCAACGCTGACGTCTTCACGATGCTGAACATTCTCGTGTATCTCTACCAGGATGCCATGATCCCCGTGTGGAAATACACACGAGACTCTCCATCGCAAGCGTACCGATTTCGCCAGGTCAGGACGGAGCTGATGAAATTCGCTACGAAACTCAACCTGCCTAAGCTCGAGGCGGCGGCCAGACTCCAGATAGGGCTTGAGAGGTCGATGGACTTGGACTTCCAACAAGCTATCAAGGATTCCCGGTATTTCGAGCATGGCGACGTGATCATCGAGCTTGATGGCGCCGAGACCTTGGCGCACAGCCAGCTGCTCTGCCAGCGATGTCCCTTTTTCGAAGGCATGTTCCATGGGCGGTCACAAGGTCAGTGGCTAGCTGACCGGCGTGACCAGTTGAGTGAGGACGAGAAGATCCGCGTCGACCTCTCGCACATAAGCCCAGACACCTTCGACTATGTGATTGCCTTCCTCTATGGGGACGTTGGGACTGAGATGTTCGACGACATCGCAGGGATCGGCATCGACGACTTTTCGGAGTTGGTGCTGGATGTGATGGCAGTCGCCAACGAACTCATGCTGGATCGCTTGTCACAGGCCTGCCAGTGTCTCATTGGGAAATTCGTCACGACTCGCAATATTGCCAATCTTCTCAACGTCATTAGCGCGTGCTCGGTGACGGACTTCAAGGACACGGGACTGGAGTACATCTGTCTCCAGCTCGAGTCGATGCTGGAAAATCACCTCTTAGAAGATTTAGATGAGGATCTCCTGCACGAGCTCGATGAAGTGGTACGTGACAACCAGCTTGCCCGCTTCCCCTTTGCGCGAAGTGGAAGAGCGGATCTCTTACTCCACGAGAAATATCCGGACTTGGCAACGGATATGGAAGAGGAACGCCGGGTCAGGGTTGGAGAGTTGGCATACAAGCTCTCGCAGAAGGATGATGACAAGAAGGTCTCTTCGTCGTATAAGGCGCGGGTCGGCAACCTGGACGAGATGGGCAGTCCGTCTCCGACCACGGAGCGCTCAATACGCAAGTCCAAAACTGGTAGAAACGGCCCCGTCAGCCCGAGCCTACGACCAAAGACTTCCGTGGCAGACATGATATTCGCTATGGATGACGATTCAACCATGACTGGGAGCCCAACGTCACCAACCCTGAGGGGCGCCGACGGCCGGCCTGAGCTTGAGATCGAGGGCATGCCTCAATTGCCAAAGTCCTGGCAACAATCCAAGGGCAAGGAAAGACAAGGCTTTGGCAGTCTAAATGACAGCGCACCAGGGCCGCCTGGACCCGTGTCACCGCTTGCGGCATCCCACCGTTCTCACAATGTAGCTTCCCCCGACAACAAGAACGCCAAACCATGGGCATCTGCGACTCTGCCGACATCAAAGTTGGACCTCAAAGACATCATGTCTGAGGCCAACTCAAAGTCCGCCCTGACCGCTGGCCTGGCCGCACAACAAACAGGTAGTACTAGCTCCAGCAAGACGCAGACCAAGATATCCCAGAAAGAGAGAAAGAAACAGATGCAACTGCAGGCCGAGGCAGAAGCTGCTGAGCAAGAGAAAAAGGCAAACGTGGTACCATGGGAGACTGTTGCCCCCAAGGATCGCCCGGCGCCGTGGAAGGCGGCGGCACCGGCCCCCAAAACCTCGTTGAAGGAGACCATATCCTCGCAGTCAGCAGCGAGAGCCGCCGTGCCCGCGAGAGCGAAACCTCTGGTGGCGTCTGAAGCCAGTCCCAAGCCGCCGAGCATGCGAACAGCCTCCCCAGATACGAGATTCCCAGGTCAAAGTCGGTCAAGCAGTTCTTCCAACGTCCCTGCCGCGAGCACGGAAAAGAAGCAGAAGCCTCTGGTTCCGCACTCCAAATCGTACATCACGCCAGCGCGCAAGGTGGATGATGACATCTACGGGGCGAGCATGGCCGACATCATGGGCCATCAGGCGCGGGAGCAACGGTTGGCCAAGGAGGCAGTCGCGAAACGATCACTCCAGGAGATCCAGCAGGAGCAAGAGTTCCAGCAGTGGTGGGATCAGGAGAGCCGACGTGCGCAGGAGGAAGAGGCGAGGAGGCTGGCCAAGGGCAAGAAGAAGGAGGATAAGTCCGGTCAGCGAGGTCGTCGGGGCCGGGGATCCAACAAGCCTCGCGCCCCGGAAGTGACGAACACGCCTGCTACCACTCCGTCAGAGGCTGAGCGAGGCTCGGATGGCAAAGGAGGAGGGGCTTCTCATAGAGGCAGGGGTGGCAGGGGGAGGGGCCGCAAGGCTTAAAAATGTCTGCAAAACGGAGTCAGGCGTATTGGGGGAGGAATTGTATATGTGCATGTTCTTCTTGTCTTGTGGGGTTCAAAAATAGACAATCTCATATTGCTTGGGTTGGCTTTACACGGGGACACATTTTTGCACGGTTATCCGCGATGGTACTCTGTTTGGACATGACGGTGTGTTTTAGCATACATGTATACTAAGGTACCTGATTAACTGGTACGAGTAGTAGTAGTAACCTGGATGGAGCAAAAAGAAAAAGCAAAAGGGAATGTCTTCACATTGTGAAGAAATGGTCAGTATGAGGGTCGAACTCATGACCTTGGCATTATTAGTACCACGCTCTAACCAACTGAGCTAACCGACCGGATTGGGAAGGCAGAGAGATAATGCCTACAAGTAGCTTCCTTGGTGCACAAGCACGACTTTGCAACGACGAGCGTCTCGTGCAGTACAACACCTCGGACTGAGACTAGGTAATACTAGATGAACACAGGGGGTGTTTGGACGGGGGTTCCATCACCGGGTCTGGGCACATGGTGTTGCATTGATGGAATACTGTAGGTAGCCCCTCTTACCCCTCATTAGGGGTCATCATGATAAGCGCCGGTATCTCTTGTGAGCGGCATGTCGTCGACTCGTAGTACACGTAGCCATAACCTTACTGGGGAGGACGACCATCTTGGGGACGCTGAGGGGGGCTGTCGTTGCCACAAGACAGATCAGGGAGCATCATCTTGAGCTCGACCTCAAGTCACCAGCGCCATGGCCAGCCGCCTCAGCCCCACCAGTCGGAAGCCTGGCTAGCGCAACGCGGCTGAGCAGGCAGGATAGGCAGGATAAGGCAACGACGTGCTTTTGATAATTTAATTTTTGCCAGAGAGAGAGAAGAGTCATCTAGGTACATAGTCTACTACTCAGAAGCAGCCATAGTAAAGGGCCAGGAAAAGACGACACAGCTGGTCGACAGCTCTGCGCGGGTGTGGCTAATGCTAGTGACGAAAGGCGTCATAGCCAAGGTAATCTTTTGTCGCCGACATCGTCATCTGACCAGACAACTACTATCGTTTTAGGCAGTATTGTCCAAGCCCAGGCGCACCCACACGCATGAGTGTCATCTGGTCGTCCGTCATCGGATCGTCCCTCGTTTGATTCTTTAAGGTACCTGGCATGTAGAGGAAGTCGGGACTTTCTGCAGGGCTCGTTCCTCTTGCTGTGACTTGCCGTTTCGATTCTGTGCCCACCTCAGTCAGCCTTACCAGGTACCTACTATTACTAGGTACGGTACTAGTACTCTACCTACCTGACCTACGTACTTACCCCTCGGGGTGCAGCTGCGGAGCGACCTGTGAGCGACCTGCGAGACCGCCACGCATCGAGATTGCCCCCATTGGTCAGTCGACCGCCTCGCCTTGCATCAAGCGCCCTGGCCAACGTCCAGTCCAGCCTCCAGCGTGCTTCTTGCATCAATCCTCCTGTGCTTTTACTTCCATCTTCCACCATCCTCGTCCTGTGTCGCCTCCTCAGTATCCTCCCAGCCGCCCATCCCGTAACCTACTATACTCCTATACTCCTCGACAGCCGTTATCCATGGCGACATAACGACTCTTGCTCGTCCTATATCCGCATCCGCCGAGTACCTACCTGACCCGCCCCCAGAGATAAGGCTTCAACGATGGAAGAGCATGTCCGATCCCGGGACAACACCTCCTTCCAGGCCTGATCGATACAGGTAGCTCATCACCGTATCTTATCGATCGACAGCCCTCGAGCCCCTACAATATCTACTCCTCTTCGCGCCTATATCCATCGGCGACTCCTCGGCCAGTCATGCATCAGCAGCCCCGCGTGCCGCCCCGGGTCTCATCCCCGGCCACATCACCCCAGACAAACCCGACTCGGACAAATAACCCCAGGGAAGGCGACCGTCCACGGGCCGGCTCAGGCGTCTCCGGGAGGGACTCCGTGGGCTCGCCGACGATAGACCGCCCTCCTCCCCAAGCGATGCCTCCTGCCGAGTCAGTCAGGAAGCTAGATCAGATCGTTCAGGTCAGTTCCGTGCCGCTCCGTCCCGCCGCTACCTATACTTGTTGAACACCCCGGGCTAATCTGTTCTGCAGAACTTCTTTAATAAAGTTGTCTTTCTGGTACTTGACTCCCGAATCAAGGTAACACCTAGCCGCTCAGGAAATGGCTCCAAGAAGCCAAACAAATGGGTAAGCTTCCAGCCACCGCACCCCCCGCGCCGCAGACGAGACTGACGCGGAGTCGCCAGTTCCAATTCGACACCTTCGAGATCGACGATTTCAGGGACGAGCTCAAGACATGGAAGCAGTGCGGCAGCATTGACAACCAACCCCCGCCTCTCATCATCGAAGTCTACCTCGACACATCCCGCATCAAAGACAGCCAGAGCCTCACGATCGTGGACGAAGATGGGAAGCGATGGGATGTCATGGAGCAGCTGAATTCTTCAGGCTCGGCGTATACCGATGGCGGCTCCTCGGGAGCGTCGCAGAGGAACACAGAAGTCATCTTGGAGAGATGGCGGGTTGAGCTGAAACCCAAAGGCGGAATACCATCCGACGACTTTGGCCCCATCCTCCCCACCGTCTACAAGAAAGCCATTGTATTCTTTAGGGCTTTCTTCACCATAACGAGGTTATTGCCGGCGTGGAAGTTCGCCAGTCAAGCCGGTGCAAGAAATACCCATCCGGCCCTCGCACCCCGCTGCCGGATACGCACCTCGGAGCCCAGGAGGCATGGCCGGGACCCTCTCAGACACCCCATCGATGGGAGGTCAGAGCCCGTGACAGACTATGTCTTTGGAGACCTTGACGTTCCCGTCGGCCGGATGTACGTGTCGGTTACCCACAGAAATGACTGTTCGTTCCGCGTCGACGACTCAGAAGCGCTTCTGAGCTCCCGCTTCATGGGCGTCGACGAAAACTTCTTCAAGCCTTCGCTCCCTCAGCGCAACGACCGGCCCAGTGGGCAGGTAGCCGAATCGGGCTCGCTGCGGGACCACCGCCCACAGACAAATGTTGGCCACGTACGGCAGACATATGGCAGCTTGTCAACGTTCCATGACGATGGGCCACTAGGGACGAGCCCGCTAACAGCCTTGAAGTCCGTCAAGGTCCCCGGATCAGACACCAGCTCGCCTCCTCCGTCCCTCCCTACTCCGAATGAGCTGGAGCCACCCAACTCGCTGCCGATATCTGGCCGGATTCCGCCTTCACGGCCAAGCATGAGGGACGAAGCTACGGGAAGAAGACCATCGATTTCATTCCAACCGTTCAAAGCAGGGTCGCTGTCAGGGTCACCTATCCCTCGACAACCCGACTCCGAGTCACCGGCATCCCCACAGTCGCTGCACCGGCCGAGCGGCCCGCCGTCTCTCCAGCAGCCTCGAAATCGGACCTCTCTGACGGCTGGCATGCCCGCGTCACTACGAGGGGGACCACCACCGCCACCTCAGCCAACCGCCGAACCCCCCGGAGGAAGCTCCCCTCGCCCTAGCTCGACCAGTCGCTACAGCAGCAGTTTCACGCATCGCCGCGGCCGTCTATCCATTGGCTCGACGGCCAGGGCGGGGGATGACGAGCAAGGGAGCAGCGGGAGGCAGAGCCTTGCGTCGTCTGTAGCGCAACCAGGCTCGGGTCTCCTAGCTGAGCCCGGCACAAGCTCTGACTCTCTTCAAGCCGAGGAAGACAACATTTCCGAATTCCTGAAAGCGCTTGATAGTAAGAAGACGCTGAAGAGCTTTGAACAGCCAAAACGTGGCGAGTCGGCCACGAATAAGACAGTAGCCCAGCTGTCCAAGTTTCACATGATGAAGGACTCGAACAATGCGTTGACTGAATCCATGACATCCTCGATGCAGATGCACCGGTCATCAAGCTCGTCAAGCCGGCAACTTGCCAGCGTTCCTGGGATGGTAGCACCAGCCTCCGTCTCTGCATCGTCGTCTCCGAGCAAACCGCATTCGCCACACACTCCGCACACGCCAGCGATTCCCTCTCGGCTAAGCGAGAATTCTATCGCAGATGATACTTCCGGTCACAGAAGGTTATCCTCTAGGCATGCCCGGCCATCGGAGTCTACGGTCCCCGAGTCGAGCAGGGAAGGAACAATCACGCAGGAAGGCACAACCGCTATTGATATTCCACTATCGCCCCGGCTGGGCTCGTACCAGCGGCGTTCCAGCTCTGTCGCCCAGCAGAGCCGAGCCCTGATAGATGATGACGTGGCGGAGCTTCCGTTTGCTGCTAACAGGAGCATAAGTCTCGGAGCCGAAGACCGAGAACCTCCGACCCTGAGTGGGCTTCTCGGACGTCGGCTGGAGGAGGAAGAAGAAGAGGAGGCGGCTAGGCAGGGGCAGCTGGGTAGTCTCCAGCCCGCCGCCGAGATCCAGACGGAGGGGGCTTCCGGGGTTATCCAACGCCGTGGCTCCTCTGAGGACAACCCTCCAGACGGTTTCATGTCAGCCCTCCCATCCAGCTCGCCGTTTGGCCGCAGGCGCTACGCGGGTATGGGCGCTGGCCGCAGGCAGACGCCCCCTCAGTCAGGGAGGGGTAGCTTCACGGGCTCTGTCAGCCGGCTCGTGCGCGAGGACAATGAGTCCTTGAGCGGTGAGCCGTTGGTATTCGATCTGTCGGAAATGGACGCCCAGAGTAGACGGAGCGTTGAGGAAGGACGTGGACCAGTCCAGGGTGGTGCTGACAGGGCTGGCTACGACAGTCGGGGAGCGTCGAGGAGAGGGTGGTGAGTGAATTGCCTACTGTGATGCCTCCAGATGGGTCTTGGTTGTCTGGCTATCATTTCGACGCTGAGGTCGTGTTACATACCGGGATAGTCTCAAGGAAGATACAGCTTGTATAGGTTAGGGGGCGCTGGCAGGCTGGAGTTTTTGATTGTTTTATATTATTCACTTCTTCCTTTTGGACAGATATATCGACCTTGCCTACGGCTTCCCTGGCACGGCGACGGCATATGGGAAGGGCAAGGGCGTCGGGACTTTGGAAGTGGTCAGCATCCTATGTATAGGCCGTTCAATTCGTGGCTACCTGGTTATGGACATGAGGTGCGTATTGTTATACAAACTATATATGTGTGCTCTCGTTTTTGGACGCTACAACTCTGGTGACTTTGTTGTTGTACACTTCAGGTTGGCTTGGTGTGAATGAGTACTACACACAATGGATCTATAGAATGTTGGACACAAGCTGTGTTTCTAGACTAGATGGTAGCTGCTTAGAAAAGTATTACTATCGTCGGTTTATTGTTTGGTTTCTGATCACATTTTGGGCGCGACTGGTATTTCCCTGCAGTTGTAGCTGAGAGGGATTCGGCTCTAGCTCTAGGGTAAGTCACAGAGGAAGTTGGAAGTAATAACTTGGTAGCTGCGGCGTGGCGCGTGGCGCGTGGCGCAATACGTAATGCTGCTGGGGGCAACATGTGAGCTCAGCCCCACGCTGGCGTGCATCCTATTAAAGTTAGTAGGTACCTACCAGTAGATGACGAACTGGTGGTGGTGGTCCCGAGAGCAAGTACGTACGTACGTACGTATTGTAGTCTGTAGGCTCCAACCTCAACTCTCGCTCCCATCCCGAAACCTCGACCCTACCCGACACCCACTTCAACACCACCGCCCGGACGACGACTACGACTGCGCCTGGAGCCTGAGCCTTCCCTTTCGAATAGCTCTTGTTGGGAGCATACCGTATCAGCTGCTGCATCCGACCAACCCACCTCCCGGGCGTTCTCTTGAGAGCCATCGCTGGCGCCCGCACCCGAGAGCTACCAGCGTCATGTTCCGTGCGGCAGCCGTTGGGCCTTACGATGATGTCGTCGGTAAGTTGGACGGTCCTCCCACAGCGCTTGCCCCCCTTTGCGCTAACCGTTTACACAGCAAAGGCGACAGACGAGAACCTGACGTCGGAGGACTGGGGCGCCATCATCGAGGTGTGCGACAAGGTCACATCAGACGCCAACGGCCCTAAGGAGGTCGTCCAGAGCCTGATCAAGCGCCTTGCCCACCGCAACGCCAATGTCCAGCTGTATACCCTCGAGGTATGTCTTTTGTCTTCTCCTCCCCCCCCCCCCCCCAAAAACATCGTAGCCCGCAGCGGCACCCGGGTTCCACGGACGCTGACCACCTGTCCACCGCACACAGCTCGCCCACGCCCTCTGCCAGAACTGCGGCAAGAATGTCCACCGCGAAATCTCCAGCCGCGCCTTCACCGACGCCCTCCTCAAGCTGGCCAACGACCGCAACACCCACACCCAGGTCAAGGCCAAGATCCTCGAGAAGATGAAGCACTGGAGCGACATGTTCAGCAAGGACCCCGAGCTCGGAATCATGTACGACGCCTACTACCGCCTCAAGCAGACGAACCCCACCCTGCAGGCTCCCAGCGCGCCCCAGAAGCAGGGCCTCACCGATGTGGACCGCCAGAAGGAGGAGGAGGAGCTGCAGATGGCGCTCAAGCTGAGTCTGCAGGAGGAGGAGCGTAAGAAGGCGGGGCCGTCGGGATCGGGTGCCCAGGCGGGCTCGAGCGGGCAGCAGCAGCAGCAGCAGCAGCAGCAGCAGCAAGGGTCGACGCCGGCTCCGCAGCAGGGCACCACGGCGGCGACGGTCAGCAGGGTGCGCGCGCTGTACGACTTTACCCCTTCGGAACCTGGCGAGCTTGAGTTTAAGAGGGGCGACGTCATCGCCGTCCTCGAGAGCGTGTACAAGGACTGGTGGCGCGGGTCTCTCAAGGGGAAGACTGGCATTTTCCCGCTCAACTACGTCGAGAAGCTCACCGACCCTACGCCCGATGAGCTGCAGCGTGAGGCGCAGATGGAGGCCGAGGTCTTTGCTGAGATAAAAAATGTCGAGAAGCTGTTGACTTTGCTCAGCGCGTCCAATACGGCGCCGCGGGAGGAGGACAATGAGGAGATCTCGGTGAGTAATCTTTTTCCTCCGGTGGGTTTCTGCCAGCAGAGACGTGGTTGTTGCTGACTTTCCGGACAGAAACTATACCACCAGACACTGGCGATCCGGCCTAAGCTCATCAAGCTCATCGAGAAGTATTCGCAGAAGAAGGGTATGTTCCGGCCTCTCATGTCACGAGCGACAGCATTGACTGACTGGAGATAGACGACTTTACCCAGCTCAACGAGAAGTTTATCAAGGCCCGTCGGGACTACGAGGCATTACTGGAGTCCTCCATGTCTCATCCTCCTCAGCACAGCTACCAGCAGTATGCCATTCGGCCTGGTCCTCCCGGCGCTCAGGGGTACCCAGGGGCTCCAGCGGGATATCCTCCACACGGAGGACCCCAAGGCGCTCCACAGCAAGATCCTCAACGATTCTACACACCTGGTCCCCAAGGTCCTCAAGCAACCCAAGGTTTGTCTGCCACTAGTGACGCGGTTGGTGGGAATCTGGCTCACCATGGTAATAGAACGCCCATTCCAAGCATCTTCGCCGCCTCCTAACTTCGCTCCTCAAAACCAAGGTACTCCAGCGCCGTTCTACGTTGCTGGCGCAGAGGTGCCGTCACAGCATGCTCAAAGACCACCTGCCCAGCAGTACCCACCGCGGGAGGAGACACCCCATCATGCTCCCAACGGCGGGCAACCCCCTCCTATCAACACCTCCTCCCCTCCTCCCCAGAACTATACACCATACTCCCAACCCCCCGGGCCCGGACCGCAGTCCCCAAGCTACGCGCAGCCTCCCGGACAGGGCAGGCCCCAGAGCACGTACGGAGCCCAGGAACTCGCCACCTCGGTGTACGACTCACCAATCCAGCCGCACAACCCACATACCGTCCAGAATGTAAACCCGTGGAGCAGCTCCGTCCAGTCACCACTTGATGAGAACGACGCCAGCGGCAACAACCCCAGCAACCCAAGCGCGCCGCCCGCAGCACCATACGGCCAGCAGTACCAGAGCTACAATCCCGACCAGGCCGGTCCGCCCCCCGCGCCAACGGGGCAGCCTCCCCAACCGCCGCAGGAGGGCATGGCGCCACCACCTCTCCAGCCTGGTGGCTCGGCGTACGATGCCCGGCAGAGTCTGCCGAGTCAGTCCGCCGGGCCCCCGCAGCCGCAGTACAAGCCTTACGTACCAGCGGGTTCGATAGATGAACCGAGCGCACCGGCTCCTAACGATTACTACCGGAGCGGCGTGTACTGAGGGTAAAGGAAACGATTGGCAGTATACCACAGAAGGGGGCGTTGTATGTAATGTGGGGATCGATCATCTGGAGGTGGAAAGCAGAGAGCGTGAAAGCCTGCGGGTTGTCGTACCGTTGGCAGTACATCGGGACATTGCCTCTCTAAATTCTTCCGTTTCCCTGGGTCCATGCATGGAATTTAGCACATACGGCTGGCAGATTGTTTCCTTATGATAATGACTATGCTTCCCCCCAAAACCCCGCCATCGTTACACAAGCAAGTATCACTATATTCTTTGCACGACGAGGAGTTGTGAGCCTTCTGGAGAGGTCGAGTCGACGTTGTAAAGGCCTCGTGGCCAGCCTTCGAGTCTTTACTATCCCGTACGGAGAACTTGTTAGTTAGTTATACCTTGTCTATTTCCTAATCAGAATATTGAGCCGCTAGTGTATATCCCGTCTTTCTCGTCTAGTCGAACGTGTTCTCTACCCGGGAAAGACAAGGATGCGAAGAAATAAAACAAGCTCAGGCTTGCATGTCCAACTCTCGACGCCAAAAACGGAAAACTAGAAGAACCATCCGTCCTGGCCTGTCCTGTCCTGCGCTCATCCAACCGAACCGCTCGTACCTCATATCTGGGTTCCAAGACACGCCCAGCGCATCATTATATCGTCATTATGTTTACATGTACTCGTTCAAGAAGAAATGCAGGTAGGGAAGTGGGTGGGCCATGATACTGGGACCCAGCTACCACCTCCTCCCGTAAATCTCACTCTCCTGCCTCTTAACAGCAGGTTTTTTTCTCATAATCATGGCGGCATCACGCGCAGCCTGGCGCAAGTCCTGCGGGTTCCCCTCGATGTAGCTGTCCGCGTTGTCGGCGTGGCCCGGCTTGAAGAGGTCGATGATCTCGTTGAGACCCAGCTTGAAGGCGCCCTTCTTCATGCCGCCCTCGATAGCCTGCTCGGCCAGGAGCCGCTTCTTCTCCTGCAGCTCGAGGATGCGCTCCTCAATGGAGTTGGCGACGGTGAGGCGGTAGATGGTCACGTCGACGGTCTGGGTGAGGCGGTGCACGCGGTCGATGGCTTGCTCCTCGACGAACTGAAATGTATGTCAATAGGAGCTACTACTTGGAATGGGTAACTGGGAAGGCAGCGTGGACTTACGGGATTCCAGAACGGTTCCAGAATAACGACGCGCGTGGCGGCCGTCAGGTTGAGACCCAAGCTACCGCACTTGAGACTGCATAGCAGGATGCGCGTGTCAGGATCCTTTCGCAGCCGGCGCAGACTCTCCTCACGCTCGTCATTCTTCATGCTGCCGTCGTAGCGCGTGTACTCGAACCCCTCGTTGCCGAGGAACGGCTCGACCAGGTCGAGCATGGAGGTGAACTGCGAGAAGACGATGAACTTGTGCTCATCAACCTCCTTGGCCAGGATCCTGAGGAGCTCGCGGATCTTGGCCGAGGCCACGACCTCGACCTCCCTCGCGTAGCGCTTTGTGTCCCAATCGCCCTCCAAGACGACGGAGTCTTCGGCGTCGGACCCGGACTCTTCTTCTCCAGAATCGGACTCGCCGTCTCCAGTGTCAGAGTCGTCTTGACCGGAGTCAGACTCTGGCTGATCGGTCTCGGAGGCGGAGCACGCCGATTCGGGCTTGGCCGGCTTATCCTCCAACGTTTGTGACGCCATCTTCTTTGTTATAGCCGAGATGGAGAGCAGGGAGTCATCGTCGGACTCGGAGTCTGCATTCTCGTTGGCAGAGACATAGCCTTTCTCCTTCCTTGCCGCCTCGTCGTCAACGACAAAGCTCAGGTTGCTCCTCTCCTGGTCTTCCGGCTCAGAGTCTTCTGAATCCTCGGATCCTATCGAGTCGCCTCCGCCCTCAGCGTTCTCGTCTTCCTCGGCCCCGGCCTTGCCGAGTCGCAGCGACCCGCGTTCATCCTCGGGGACCAGCCAGCTGCCACCATCTTCTTCGTCGTCACTGTCGACCACAGCCCGGCGATTACGCGGCCGCCGAACAGCCTTCTTGGCTTCGACGACATTCTCCTTACGTGACTTCTCCTTCTTCTTCTTTTTAACCTTCTTGGGCTTCGTTTCCTCGCCTCTAGCTCCCTGATTATTAAAGGCGTCTAGTTCGCTAGAGCACTCGGAGCATATCTCCTTTCCGGATTTGCGCTCCTCAGAGCTGAGCTCGTGGCCACAGATGGAGCAGCTCTTGGTCGCCTCGATGCCCATGCCGGCGAACATATCAGCCATGGAATCGACATCGACGTCCTGAGACTTCTGGCTCGAGTCGGTGGACAGCGCATCCTTGTCCTTGGCCAGCTTGCCCGCCACCAGCTTTGGGTGGTTACAGGCCTGCCTCATGCGGAGGAGCAGGGTCAGTGCGCTGGCGTAGCTGACCTTGCCGCCTATCATGTCCTCGAGGCTCCTGTCCGCACGGGCCTCGAGTCGTTTATAGAACTTGCGCTCGGCCGCGGACATCTCTGTGGACACCATGACGACATTGCGCTCCGTGACCTTGAATCCTGTGGATGACGGCTTCCCGTCTTCTGATGACTTGCCGCCTGGGTTGAGCGCACCTGCCTCTTTGAGGATCTCCTTTCGGCGTCGCTTCATGAAGCACTGTAGGATGCTGTGGAGACGGCGAATGGCGATGTGGCCCTTGCCATTCTTCATGGGCAAGTCGATGTGCTCTTTCCACTCCTTCAAGTTATCGTACGGCCTAATGCGAAGGAACTTGATGAGAGACTGTAGCTCGTCGAGGTTGTTCTGCATGGGCGTGCCCGAGAGACACCACCTGTACTCCGAGTCCAGGGCGCAGCAGGCCTTGGTAGCCTTTGCGTTGCGGTTCTTGATGGTGTGAGCCTCGTCCAGGACGACTCGCCACCAATGGAGGCCAAAGCAGCCAACCTTGACGCCATCCTCAGCCTGCGAGGCGTGTCCCCACTCAGAAACGAGAATCTGGTATGTTGTGACGACCACATCGTACAGAGCGAGGTCCTTGGACCGCTTCGTCCTGTTGGGGCCGTGGTGAACACGAATCTTGAGCTGGTGGGATTTGGCTACCTTTTCGACTATTTCGCTCTCCCACTGTCGAATCAATGCCAGTGGGGCGACGACGAGGGTTGTCTTCTCGATTCCCTGGTAATGCTTCTTCCAGGAGTCGTCATCCTGGCTCGGCTTTTGGTTTGTGAGGATGAGGGCAATGGTCTGCAGCGTCTTTCCCAGGCCCATGTCGTCGGCGAGGATACCGCCCTTGGGGACCTTTCCACGCTTGACGGGGCCGAGCTCGCGACCTCGCATCCACTCGACACCTTCCACCTGATGGGGCAGCAGCTTCACCTTAAGGCCATCGACCACACCAGACTTGGGGTCCTTGGATCCTTGTGCGTCCTCGCCCTCCTTCTTTTGCTCCGCTTCCTCCACCTTGTCCTCGTCCCCATCCAGGTTACCCTCAAGGAGGTTCTTCAGGTCCTCGCTCGCCTTGGCCGGGTCGGTGTAGAAGACTTCGTCGCCATACTGCGTCGAGTGCCCGGCGAAGGGCGTTGAATCGAATACAGGCAGGGGCGGGGCCTTGCGATCCTTGTACGTGGGCGGCGAAGGCCCATAGACCCTGTTCACTGTGCCGAGGTGGTGCTCCGGGCGGCTCGTCTGCTGATTGAAGATGTTCGCCTTCTGCTTACGAGACGAGACCATCTTGGTCGCGTGTCCGAACCTGGGATGGTTACGAAGAGGGTCGTCGGTGGGCTCTCGGCCTGAGGGGGCGGAGGATTTCGTAGCGGAGAGATTCTTCATGGCGCTGATGATGTCCTCTTCGTCGTCGGTGTCGAGGAGGCGGGGTTTGGGGTTGGCATCGGTGGCCTTCAATGGCACCTTTGGCGGTGCTCGTTCGTTAACCATGGCGGCGCCTAGGCTCTGCAGCGGGAGGGCTCCGCGGACAGGATGACTGTTGGAATGGCGTTTCGCGAGGTCAATGAGGGCATCCGCTACGGCTGTCTTGGCCTTGCTCTTGGCCTTGCTGGGCGACTTGGAGAAGTCGGGCTTCAGGGACGCAGAGAGGGTGTCGTGCGGCCTTATGGCGAACGCGGAGCCCGGTTTGCTTCTAGAGTCCGAGTGACTCATGGGAGAATAACGAGGGAATGGGTGGTCGTCACGGGTGATGATGCGTGAAGGTTTGGACGTTGGAACTCACGGTCATGGTGCCTGATTCCGGTTACGGGTTTATTTGCGCCGTTGAGTGGCAGGTGCCGCTGGCGTAATTGCCCCAGCAACTGCTCATGCCGCACTCTACCTGGGCACCTTGGCCAACTGACCCCACCAAGGTGGATAAGTCCTCCTTGGAGTCCCTCCAATCGGGTGCTTTGTTTGTCCTGCAAGCACTTACGGAGTACAATGGCGGACCCCTGTAATCCTGGTGGCCTGAGGTTGGCACCATGGTGGAAGGAGGGGTGAAGAAAAGCGGGGCTCACCGAGATGCACATCCATTACACAACTCCCATTACGTACCTACCGACTTGAACCTTTAAAGCATCTTACTCGCACGGAGGCACATGACACCTGCAGAAGACTACTACTAGTAGTATTAGTAGTAGTAGCTAGGTACCACCAGTCCAACGGGATCAAAAACTTCCAACCCAAACGTCGCAAGCATCATTTCATCCCTTCCGAGATTTGTCACCTTGTGTCTCCGTTTCCAATAGAGGCAGAACGCACAATGCGCGCAATCCCAGTGCAAATGTAGGTATCCAATTGCACACCAGCAACGGCGCGTCCGATGACTTGATGCGCGCATTGTGCGTGTTTTAGCGCGACACCAACTGCCTGAGTGGTGGCGAAAAAAAGGGGGGACGATATTACTTGGCCTGTGGGCGACCATGTTCCCGTGTCTTTTTTTGTCACTGTTCTCATCATGACGATCACATAGACCAGCGCTTTCTTCAACACGCCCAGCACACTCTGCCGTCTGCTGAGGTATAACGTATAACCTTCTTTGCACTTCAGCCCATCCGGTACATCAGGGGCACAACCCCCAATGATCCCCCCTTCCCTTCCCCCCCTCCGCCTCGTTGTATCTATCCGTCTACCTAGATACACACTACCATCGCAGTCATGGTGGCCACAACATCATTCCTCCTGGGGAACCTACACTGCCCATCGTGCGTGGCCGTGATAAAGTCCGAACTCCATGACACCTACGGCGACCACGTCCTGTGGGTGTCGCCCAACCTAGTCACCTCGGTCGTGACCGTTGAGCATGATGATACCAAGTTCGCCACCGTCGGCAGCATCAAGAAGACCATCGAGGATGTCGGCTACGAGGTCTTCTCAATCGATACCACGGCTACCGTGGCCAACGATATACCACACTTGACCGGGCAGGAACCTGACGCCGCCCAGCAGAAGGGCACCTCCTCCCAGGGCGTCTCATATCCAAGCAGCTGGTCCCAGCTGTGGCTCGAGAGGACACCGGCGCCAGATCTCGAGGCCGCCCGCGCTGCTCATCTGGAACACTGCGAAGCATGCCGCTCATCCACCTTCAAGCCGGAGCCGGTGCATGAGGGGAGACCGCGCTTGACCACCAGCACGCATCCTCTTCAGTCAGTTGTGTACACGCATGGCGATGCCACGCTGTTCCGAGCCACTCTCTCCATCGCCGGCATGACCTGCGCCGTATGCGTCAACACCATCACCCAGGAGGTCCAAAAGCTGCCCTGGGTATCCAAAGTCGTCGTCAACCTGGTGTCAAACAGTGCCACAGTCGACTTCACCGACTCGGACCACGCCAAGGATATCGTCCCGGCTATCGAGGATCTAGGGTACGATGCCACGCTTGAAAAGGTCGTCAACCTGAGCGAGACCGAGAAGCCGAGTGAGTGGCGCGAGGTCCAGGTCAACATCAGGGGCATGTTTTGTTCGCGTTGCCCGGAGAGGTTGGCCAAGAGTCTCTCGCTGCTCGGGTCTGAGCGACTTGAGATTCTCGAGACTCCTTCTCTGAAGCAACCCCTTCTCAAACTGCGGTACAAGCCAAACGCTCCAAATTTCACAATCAGAGATATCCTCAAGGCCGTTTCCGCCACAGATCCATCACTCGAGCCGTCAATTCACCATCCCCCAACGCTCGAAGAAAAGTCGAGAGCTATCAGAGCCAGGCACATGCGAGCCCTCTGGGCCAGAGAGATCCTCACATTCGTCATTGCCATCCCGACATTCGTTCTGGGCATCGTCTACATGGTCCTTGTACCCAAGTCGAACCCAACAAGGCACTACCTCATGATGCCCTGGAGGTCTGGCGTGTCTCGCATCGACATCATCCTGTGTCTCCTGGCGACCCCGGTCTGGCTCTGCGCCGCCGACGTCTTCCACACCCGGACCCTGAAAGAGGTCCGAGCCATGTGGCGCCCCGGGAGCCGCGTTCCCATCGCCACTCGCTTCTTCAAGTTTGGGAGCATGGATATGCTCATGTCGCTGGGGACCACGGTTGCATACGTCTCCTCCGTCGCGCAGATGATTGCCGTCGCCGTGACCACCAGGGAGAAAATCCCCGAGGGCCTCATCTACTTCGACTCCGTCGTCTTCTTGACTCTTTTCATCCTCGCAGGCCGCCTTATTGAAGCATACAGCAAATCAAAGGCTGGCAACGCCGTGGAAATGCTCGTCAAGCTCAGACCCGACACAGCCATCCTCGTCGAGGATGATAGTGCCCAGGGGCAGATGACGCGCACCATACCGCTAGACCAGCTTGAGAATGGCGATATAATCAGGGTTCCCAACGGCGCGTCGCCACCCGCAGATGGTGTCATCATTGCCGGCCAGGCCAACTTTGACGAATCAAGTCTTACAGGGGAATCGCGCCTCGTCAAGAAGGACGTGGGCGACGATGTCTTCGCCGGTACCGTCAACCAATCTTCCTCACTCACCGTTCGCGTAACCAGCACCGGAGGGAAGTCCATGCTGGACCAGATCGTCGACGTGGTCAGAGAAGGACAGACTAAGCGTGCTCCCATGGAGCGGATCGCCGACGTCGTAACCAGCTACTTTGTCCCCGCCATCACGCTCATTGCCATTGTCACCTGGATCGTCTGGATGGCCCTCGGTCTGTCCGGAGCTGTCACCGATAAGGATTTCGACTCTGCAAGCGACTGGGTGGCGTACGCGCTGCGCTTCGCCATTGCCGTCTTTGTCGTCGCCTGTCCCTGTGGGATCGGTCTCGCTGCCCCTACGGCCATATTCGTCGGCGGAGGCTTAGCCGCCAAGTATGGTATCCTCGCCAAGGGAGGCGGCGAAGCCTTTGAGAAGGCGTACAAGATAGACTGCGTCGTCTTCGATAAGACGGGTACCCTTACAACAGGTGGCGATCCGAAGATCACAGATTCTATCGTCTTCCCAGAAGGCCCGGCTGCAGACATTGACGAGCAGGTTTTCTGGTCGGCCCTGAAGAAGCTGGAGGAGAACAGCAGTCACCCCATCGCCAAAGCCATCGTCAGCTTCTGCGGCTCCAAGTCTGTTGCTGTGGAGGTCGAGAGCGTGGATGAGCTGCCCGGCAAGGGGATGAAGGCTACCTGTCGGCATAATACCCATCAGCCATTTGACATTGCTGTCGGGAACGAGGCACTCATGCGAGATCTGTCTGCGCACATGCCACTGGACGTCACTTCGAAGCTCGAGATATGGAAAGCAGAGGCACAATCACTTGCCATCGCCGCTGTACGACTTCGAGATACCGAGAAGTGGATCATCGGCGCCGTCATGGCCATCGCCGACCCCATCCGCGAAGAAACATGCGCCGTGATAGCCGCGCTGCAAGACCGAGACCTCCAAGTCTGGATGCTATCCGGCGACAACGCAACAACAGCGCAAGCTGTGGCCCAACGCGTCGGCATACACCCAGGCAACGTCCTCGCAGAGGTGCTCCCCTCCGAGAAGGCCGACAAGATCAAATACCTACAATCCACGCTCCCAGGCCGCACCGGCCGAGGTCGTCGCGCCATGGTCGCCATGGTGGGCGACGGCATCAACGACTCCCCTGCCCTCACCGCCGCCGACGTAGGCATCGCGGTGGGCTCGGGCAGCGACGTCGCCATCTCCAGCGCCGACTTCGTCCTCGCGACCTCGAACCTCGCCGCCGTGCTCACCCTCCTGGAGCTCAGCCGCACCGTCTTCCGCCGCATCAAGTTCAACTTTGGCTGGGCCGTCGTGTACAACGTGGCCGCCATACCCTTCGCCGCCGGCTGCTTCTACGCGCTCAAGACGTCGGGCGGGCACCGCATCACGCTGCCACCCGAGTTTGCGGCGCTGGCCATGGCGCTCTCGAGTATCAGTGTGGTGCTGAGCAGTTTGTGTCTGAGGACGCGGTTGCCCCTGGTCGGGTTCCGCGGTGGTCTGCACAGCGGCGGGCGGTAGATTGGTATATAAAAACTGCGAGTGCAGATGTATCTTTGGTACAAATGTCTCCCGGGTCCTTGGGGTAGTATTACTGCATGTTGACTATCACTTTGTCAATTTCCAAAATCAGCGCGTCATCTGTCCATGTTTGTCCCCAAGGGACGACGTCACGAACACGCATTTATGCACAATAAAACAAAACTGGACTGCTGTGCTGGCAGACAGAAGCTTCGTTCTAAATAAATGCCTGTCCAACCACAGCAACAACGTGAACAGTACTACAAAGTAAAGTAGTAGTTGCACCAGTCCGCTGGCGGCGCCACAGATTAATATGTCGTCTACCATAAGAGTCATCAGTCCGTACGGTAGCAAGCTTACCTCCACACCCCGGGAGTATTTCCCGTTTATTATTCGTTTCCCAATCCGAGCGCTTGACCCCTTCCCGCCTGACAAAACGCCTTGCACGCTGCCCACCAGGCGCCTTCGCGTCCAGCCCCGATGGAAGGGACCTGTGCAAGGCAAAATCCTCAACAAGTGCACTTTATCACGAGTACTATACACAAACATGTATTAGGCGGAATTTGGGATACATTTTTGAGAGAGTGAGAGCCAAACGCATCATTTTTTCGGTGAAAGGCAGATGCAACAACTTTTGCATCTGCAGCTTTCGATTTTGCAAGTCTTAAGTCTGCCCTGTCTCGGGTCTCCCAGCTGCAAAAGCCATGGCAGAACCCCCAAACAGAAGGCATCTGTCTGAAAACTAACTACCTTGTGCACTACCATATTGATCCTGTACTCTATTGCCAATCATACTCCGTCGTTGCGTTACCGTTGGTGAACCAAAGCCATATCCCGGTGGTATCCCATCGTCATCTGCCGAACCAAGAGAACAAAAGAACGCCGTGCGGTGCCCGTCACCAGAGTAAAACACACCCCAAACACCAGGAAATGCCAGACAATAAAGAGAAATCGGTAAGGAAAAGCGACACAAACAACGCCTCGCTTTGGTGACATGTGATTATTAAGTCTTCGCCCTTTCACTCTCCCGAGCCCAATCCCGTTGGCCTTTACCGAGCAGCTACGCCGCCCCAGATGCGGCCCCAGACACCACGCCTCACTGGGCGCTTCTTGGTCGTGCCGTCATCCTGGAGCTGGTGGTACTGCTCGGTCGAGATCTCGTAGGGGAGCATGCGTGGGCCAGAGTGACTGTGGTAATGGTGTGCCTTGTCGTCCAGGACAATCTGAACTGGCGAGTCGTACAGGCTTCCGGCCTGCGAGACGGCAAAGGCGTATGCGTCGGGCTCCGACTCCAAGGGTGTGGTGGACCGCGAGTGCTGGCGGCTCGACGAGATGGACGAGGCGTAGGAGCTGGCGGAGCTGCTGTAAGCAAGGCCGGGCGGGGTGGAGCCGTTGCTACCGGTGCGAGAGTGTTCGGGTGGCCCGTATCGGGAGCGGGAGGGAGCTCGGGAGGAAGCGGGGCTGGGGTAGCGGCGAGCGGCATCCTGTTGCCTCCTCTTCTCCTCGCGCTGCTGCATCTTGCGGGCGTGCCTGTCAGCCACCTTCTGGCGCAGGGGCTCCAGGAAGAAGTCGAGCTCGCGGTAGAGGTCCTCCTCGTGGATGCGCAGGTCCCACTCGAGGAGGAACAGGAGCTGCTTCTCCATGGTGTTGACCTCTGTGCGGCTGAAGCCAAACTGGTAGTACTCGGTGGTGATGCTGGTGTAGTTGGCCCAGTGCTTGTTCTTGGGAGAGCTGTCGTTGAGGTACTTGGCGGCGAGGATGAGAGAAGCGAGGAAGATGCGGTGGGCGGTGCATCGGATGCCGCGGGCCTGGGGTTGCAGGCGCGACTTCAGGCGGTTGAGGTAGACGAGGCTCGACATGAGGGTGGGGACCTGGACATTGGATGAGACGACCAGCTGGGTGATGAACTCCTCGACAGTCGGCAGCGTCTTGTCATCGGCCACATCCTCGGGCTCGGGGGTCTTGGGAGGTGAGGGGGGAAGCTGTGCGCGCGAGCGGGAACATGGGTCGCATGAGATGACATTCTGTGCCGCCTGCGCCAGGTAGGCAATCATGTCGCGTCCGACGGGCTGGTAGACGAAGTGCTCAAGGGCCGTCTTATTGAGCTCGGCCATGGTGAGTTGTCTTGAAACCATGATGTGTGATTTTGTGTGAGTGTGAGAGTGAGTGTAAGAGGCAGGGTTGGTGGGCTGCCGTGTAAGTCGAGCCTTTATGTGAGAGAACAAGGCGACGAACGAACTGGGCCGAACAGGCCAGAACAGGGCAAACGTGGGGAAAGATGGAGAACAAGGGGGAACACGGAGGCTAGTAGAGGTCTGATATATCAGACAAAACGAAGGTGGCTGCTAGGCGTGGTGTTCATGTGCGCACCAAGCTGCGAAGGGGGCGTGACGAAGATCTGAGGGGTGGATTCTGTCCACGAGGCTGAGCACTTTGGGGGGGAGGGGCTCAGAGGGGTGGTGGCCAGCTGGGCGGGGGTTGTCGACAGGGGTCCGGTTGGTGGTACTGGTACTCGTCCAGCACGCAGGTACGCTAGGGGCTGCGCTGGTGGCTGCAGGCTTCAGCGCTTTTCGTTCCTGGGGGCAGCCGGAGAAGACGGCGAGCGATGCCGGGCGAGACCGAGAAGACGGTTGGGCTGGAGCAAAAGTAGGGCCCTCGGTCCGGGTGATTTTGTCGGTACCCACGGAAGAAGGGTCGCGGCCACTGTGGCAAGGAGACTTGCGTGGTGTGCGGGCTCGGCTCGGATATTGCGTGTCGCTGTTGTGGCTGATGCTGATTGTAAGTCGTCGGCCGGTCGGCGCAAGTAAACCCTCGACGTTCTTCCGTCCGTCTCAATTGAAGCGAAACCCGCGGTTCCGTATGCGCAAGCGAGCGAGCAGAATTTCCTTCCTGTTGTACTTTTCACTACTTCCTTCTCTCTCTCCGGAAGTCCTCCGTTGGTGGTGCCGTGTGTAGTGCTGACTGCGGGCGAGTCAGGGGACCGAGCGGGTCACAGCCGAGTGGCGTGTTGCAGATTCGTGCGTAAATTCCGAACCAGCGGAAGTAGGTGGGTTTGGCTGAAAGACTCGCTTCCCCGGAAAAAAATGAGTCGAGGAGGGGATGGTGCGTGAGTCGAGAATTTTTAGCGGACGGTGAATGTGGCAGACCGGAGTGAGCGGGGCCTGCGATGACGGAGTGGGACTCGGGATACCCGGCGACGGATTCGGGGTCAATGCACGGAGATTCCTCAATGAATGACAGATGCCTGTTTGGGACAGATGGTGAGGCAGCGGTAATGAGAGATGGCACAGTGGACAATGCACACTTGTTTGGGCGTGGTCAATGCGCTCGCTGTTCTGTTGTTGTTGTTGTTGTTGTTGTTGCTGCTGACGATGGTGACGTTGCTGGTGTTGTTGCGATCTTTCTTGCTTGGGATTGGAACAATGGCAGACAAAGACCAGCAGCAGGCAATATTATATACGGCCTGGTGGGAGGGCCCAAGATGCTTTCAAGGGGCGAGACTGTGGAGTTGAGCCTGGGGTGCAGTCGAGGGCAGCGGCTGGAATTGAATGGTGAATACTAGTCGAGAAGGGAGCCAGGTCGACTTGAATGCGAGGCGATTAATGGCGTATGTGTGGCAAGTCTTTCTTTGCAATGGTGGCAGGTCCCGGGGCTGGGTGTCGTGGGCAAACCTCGCAGAGGTATGTGATATTCGTCTAGGGCGTCCAGTGATGAATGGCTGGCAACGTGTGGCGATGGGGGATTTGAGGTTGAGGCGTCCAAGGTGCTGATGAGGGCGAGAGCGGAGGGGCAGGAAATCAGAGAGTAGAGAGAAAGAGATAGAGAGAGACAGAGACAGCAAGACAAGGAGCCCGCCCTTGAGGAGAGAATGAAAATCGATGGCGCCTGTGCAGGAAGAGAATCGACCGGCGAGGATTCCAAGCCACGGAACGCTAAGGAAAAGGAAAAGCAAAAAGGGGAGAAGGGAGGAAGAGTGGGTTGTCTCTGATGGGTATGCCAGCTGCCTGGGCTCAGGAGGGCAGGAAGGAGTGTTGGAGGGCACCTGATACGTTTAATACCACATTGAGATGCACCCACGGGAAGATCAGACAGACGCGCGCCGAAAGGGGATAGAGCGGCCCCTGGGCGCGCGCCTTCCCTTGCTTCGCAGGAACCTTGCTTTGCACCGCTCCTTCCTTTGCCTGGGGGCCCGTTCAAAACCACTGCAGTGCATGGCCATCCGACAGCCATTCAATGTTGCTCCTGCTTGGTTCATCCTGTACGTCCGTAATCCGTACTGCTGTCCACCACGGCGGCAGGCGAGTCGACGGGGCCAGGGGGGCGGGGGGGTTAGACGGGGCCCGGAACCTGGAACCTCAGAACCTCAAACCAGCCCGCCCAGAGGAGAGTGCCGTCGCGCCGCCGTGACTGGCCACTATGGAGCCCACAGCATGTCCGTCCCAGCCTGCGGATGCGTGCCTCATTGGCCCCGGGCCACCCCATCTTGAAACACACAGATGGGCACTCCCAAAGCCAGACGCCTGCCCCAATCAACCCAGCTCCACCCGCGCCTGTCTCGAGACCCTCCGTCTCAGGTCTCGCCGCCCAGTAATAGCCAGCTGGTCGCATCGGCACAGGCCTCGCGCGACAATGCAGAGTAAGCACATTAGTACCTGGTAATACCTTGGGTATCAAACCGCCCAGCCACAGCCTCTCGTCTCATCTTCTTTCCCCTCCGCTTCGCGTCGCCCTCGTCCCGCCAGGCACGCGTCTTTTGTTGGCGTGTCAGCAATGGCGCCAGCTGGCATTGCAGGAACACGAAAAGCAGGCACCGGCAGCGAGTACAGTAAGTAGTAGTACCAAAAGCAGCAGGTGGCCAGTAAACGAATGGATGTGCACGCTCTGTGATTGATTCTGCTTTGTGCCCTACCTAGAAGCCCAAGTCGCCGTCAAAGCGCGCTGCAGATTGCTGGCCATGGCCACCCTCGGGTACACGTAAGGTGGTAGGTACCCTGTTGATGATGCCAACTTCCTCTCTCGGAGCCAAACGAAACCTGTACCTTGTCTGCCTGTCAACCGCCACGCCACACGCAGGCTCCAGGTTCCAGATTGCGAGGCACACATGTAATACTTCCACTCTATCACATACATATCTGGCTTTAGGATTACCTGTGTCATCACAACTCGTGTCTGCTGGCTCTGATTCAAACCCAACCAGCACTGGGTGAAAGCCCTCACTTGTTTTTTCTTTTGAGGTTCCTTGGCCCCCTTGCTGGCCTCGATCCCATCACCTGCAGCCGCCATAAACTGGGCCATTCCGGCTGTCTCATATATTATATGTCAGAATTTCGTGCCTGTCTCGCAAGATCGGCTGGGGGTCTGTGCGACTGGTCTATCCGTGAGGAATGGCCGGCTCAATAAGGGGTGCATCAGGATATCGACTATCTAGCATCCATCGGAATGGAGAAAATCAACTGAGCGATACGACTTGCCGTGGAGGAGATGGGGAATTTGCCCCCTTTCCCCTCCTCCCCCCCCCCCCCTAAAGGGGGNCCCCCTTTCCCCCCCCCCCCCCCCCCCCCTAAAGGTGGACTCCGCATTCCGGTCGAGGGCGGTCGGGCGCCGGCGGTTCTCCAATCTCACTCCCCACCCCTACCCCTACCCTCCGTAGGCCCTTATCCGGGACACATGGCCCGCGAGCCCCGAGTCAGGAGATCAGAAAGCAAGGGCGACACCGAGTAACACATGGCCTGGCCATCCGAGGTCACTCGATGCACGATGCCTGTGCCTGTTCCGCGAGGACGGTCGAGAGCGCCATTACGTCCTGCCTACAAGCACAATACACAGAGCAAGTACGTCTGTACTGTACGTTGCAAGTACGTCCGTACAGTAGTACGGAGACATGCTTGCACTCCGTGTGTGCTCCGCACTCCGTTCTCCGTATGCACCTTGCGCTCCATTACCGGGGGGCTGTTGCATGGGCCCTGTAACGTATCCTTCCTGACAGGAGGCTCGGCACTTCCAAGTTGCTATTTTTTCTTTCTCTGCGTTTCTCGTCCTTTGCGCTCATGCCCACCAAGGCTCTTCCATCTCCATGGCACCACCGAAAAAACCTCACATGCCAGACAGTGGACATCATTGGACTGGACCACTCATTGTAGTAGTTAGTCATGTACCAAGTATGTTGGACCTATGGCACACTTACTTGGTACTACTACTTACCCAGGAGGGCAGCCACACCCCCCTGGCCCGTCATCATCATTGGTGGGTGCGACACAGCTGAAACAGACAGCCACGCGCTGGATTTCGGCCAATGGAATGCCAGAAACGACCCCGGTCTAGTACCGTAGATGGATCTGCCGAGGTGTGGCTGAGATGCCACGCTGTGGCTGACCAAAGACAGCGCAGACACTTGATGCTGTGCAAGTTGCAGGTACGAGTAGCCTGTACTCGTAGGCACTCCAAGCTACGAAATCCGTATGCGTGGGACTTTCGACTCCCGGTTCGTCCGCAGCAATACAGTATTTTCATCTCCACACGAAAATTACAGATTACGTAGACTTCCCTCGACAACTAGTCTTGGACAATTTCGGCGGCCCCAGCCACTATGTATTGGCTATGGACTCGGGGGAGAGACCCTGGCCAGCGACGTGGGTCATCCGCTCATGTCCCGTGATCTGCATGGTTCAGCGTCCAGTCGTCATCTGTCCCTATCCGGGCTTGCCTCGTGCCATCTAATATTGAGTGGTGGGCGCCAGGGCGTGGCGGACACGGATAATGAGGTTCTTGCAGATGGAGCGAACGTCCACCAAGTCTCCCATCTCCTGATGGGCCACTAGAAGTTATGTACTTTTCTTACTGTACGGATATTGGTACTCTACGTAGATTTGGCACTCGCAAAGACCACCACAAACGATCCTCTCCACGACAACCCACTCAACCAAATCAATCCAGCCGTCCCTAGGGCGGGGGGGGAGAAGAAGGCAAGATTCGAAAATGGTCCCCTATACATACTGTACATACTACTGGCAAGAGAAAGGCGCGTAGCATGAAAGGTAAGATATTAGCAGAATTGTTAGGTATGTAAACCGGCATCACCGACCCTCGGCGGTGCCGGTCCCTCCGGATCCCCACCCACCCGGCCGCCGCCCGTCGGACTTCTGTGCCTCGGTACACCATTGTCCACAATCCAGCCATCACAACCATTACCTGCCTGCCCGCCTGCCTGCCTGCCTGCCTGCTAACCCTTGGTAAAAGAAAAGAATCTCAAGTGTACGCGAATACTCGTATACGCACATTACATACCGCGTCACCACCTTCTTGCAAAACTTTTCCTTGCACCGCCATCATGCAAATCTCAGCACTGCTGCACCCTTTTCTGCCCCCCCCNCCCCCCCCCGGAAGTTCGCGTTAACACGATTGACGCGTTAACCCCCGATGTTAGATATTTTCTTCATTCACATCTTGGTTCGTAAGTAATGAATCGATCAATGCATGCACACGCCAGGTCTGCATTTCGCACTAAACTTGGATATATTAGGTACCTATTCATAGCACGCGCGCCCCCACAGCATGAACCCTTCGCGGGCGCTTACACGCGATCCGCTTTAAGCGCCCCAACACGGTCGTTTCATCAACCGCGCTTGTCACCATGACCAGAAAACAAACAAAAAACAAATACAAATACAAATATAGCAGCTAAAACAAGCGCGCGCTCAGAGGTAGGAGACATCCGTTTGATATTCCCGAAATAGTAGACGCCTGGCGCACACATACACACCCCCGGATGGATCCCAGCAGCGGCGGTTTATACGCGCTCTTGACATCTCTAGCCCGGTGCCTCGAGTGAACCATCTCCTCATCTACCGTCTTATTTGTAACTATGGTTTCAATCCAAAGTACGTGTACGTGTTTGGAGTTCATATCTTCTCGCGTGTAGCACGTACTAGTAAGCAAAGGCGAGCGTGGAAACGATACGTGCCGCTAGTATCCCATCTAGGCGAATATCGTTGTTACACGACCACGTCTGCAAAGCAAAGCTCAACAAACAATCGAGGGGCCAAGTAATCACCCGACAAACTCATGGTCGCGCTCAGAGATGCGTAGAAATGTTCAAGTAAGCAATTCCGCAATTGTCTCCCCCATTCGTTCATCCCTTAACAGGGTTTGACTCGATAGACATACTCTGCAGATAACGCGCCCGCTGATTGATTTTATCCCTCTATACACAAACACAAAAGAAAAGTCCAGTTTCCGTTTGGCAATTACCACTCATTGTCCTCATCATCACCATCAGCATTCGTTCGGTATTGGCCCATAGTAGAGCGCCAAAAGCTTGATGGCCCCCACCCCTCTCGTAGCCCTTCCACCTCAACAACTTACGGGGGCGCCAGGGCGTTTCTCGAGCTGCCAGTGTCTCCGTTGCATCACGAGAGAGGCGCCATGCCAAAACGGGGTTGCAAGAGCCTGCCAAATCCCCTCGATGGCATCCACCCGCCTGTATTGGCCATAACCGTCATCCATATCCATATCATCATCGTCGGCGAGTCAGATCATGCTTGGCCGCGCGGGGCGCCATTATCGGTGAAAGACCGGCCGCTGCTAGTGGTAGCCATTGGGCGAACTCTCCGGCTCGGTCGCCTGGTAATACGGCTCAAAGTACGGGTGGTTGACCGCCGACTTGGCAGAGATGCGCCCCGCCGGGTCGTATACGAGCATCATCTCCAACAGTTCCAGGCCAGCCCTGTCGAGGTTCTTGCAGAGGGGGACACTGTAGTCGCGAACCCACTTGGGGAACGTCGTCTTGTAGTCTGGGTACGTGGTGACGCCTGGCCACACTTCCTCGTTGGGCGTCGAGAGCGTCCTACAGAGATCAGCCACATTCTCACTCCCCATAGAAAAGCCATAACGTACCGGAAGATCTTGAAAATCTCATCAATCTCAGAATCTCCGGGAAACAACGGCTTGCATGTGCACATCTCCGCAAAGATGCAACCAACAGACCACATGTCGACGCCGGTGGAATACTGGCGGCCGCCGAGCAGAATCTCGGGCGCACGGTACCACAGGGTGACGACCTCGTGCGTGTACGTCCGCAGCGGGACGCCAAACGCCCTGGCGAGGCCAAAGTCGGCCAGCTTGAGGTTCCCCTGGCTGTTGATGAGCAGGTTCTGCGGCTTCAGGTCGCGGTGGAGCACGCGGTGCGAGTGGCAGTACCTGATGCCCTGGCAGAGCTGCATCATGAACTTGCGCACCACGTCCGGACCCAGGCCCATTGTCTGCACCGTGCGGGATGTGCCCTCGGGCAGGGGCTTCCCGCGGCCGCCCTCGGAGACGGGGAGCGCCTCCATGAACTTCTTCAGGTCGAGGTCGAGGAATTCGAAAACCAAGTACAGCTTGTGGCCATCGGCGTGGACGATGTTGAAGAGCCGCACAATGTTCTCGTCCTTCATCTCCTTGAGGAGGGAGATCTCGCGGATGGCCGTGCTCGGGACGCCCTCATCCTCGGCTTCGAGACGGATCTTCTTCAGGGCAACGATTTGGCCAGCGTTCGACAGGTCCCTAGCCTTGTAGACCACACCGTAGGTCCCTACACACAGGTAAGTGAGCGGGTAGTCCAGCACGGCGAGGGCCCGGGATGGTGGGGCGACTGAGGCAGACCTTCGCCGACCTTTTCTAGCTTCTGGTAGTTCTCCATTGTAGGCGAACCCCGCGTATCGGCAGTCGAAGGAAGGGTGTTTAGGGAGGAGAGAGGGGGGGGGGGAGGGGTTCGAATCGAATCGAAGGAGAGGAAAGCTGCGCTCGTACGCCCTAGCTCGTTGTCGAGCTAGGTATTTGTTTTCCTCCAACGAACTGCTCCTGCTGTCGAATTGTGCACGGCAGGGGTTGAGTTCGGTGACTCGAGGGCGGTGGCAAGGTCGGGAGAAGCTCAATCGGCGCGACGTTCGGGTCCTCGAGGCAATAGGTTGGCGCTTACGGGGCGGGTCGTTGGGATTGAGGATCTGGAATCGATGTCTTGGGTTGGAAGTTTGTTGACAAAAGAAACAAAGTCGCGGTGCGGCGGGGGGTTCACGCGTCTGCCCGCTGTGGCGGGGTTACCACGGTTGAAGGGCCAAACAACGGGCACAACCCCACCCGTAGCTGAAGAGAGAACTGACAAAATACTTGGTACATGGTCACTCCTGTGAATGGTTACTAGCTTAGTACGGTAGTATCGTGTTCAAGTTATTAGCGGTGGCTTGTTAGTAGAGGTAGAGAGATAAAAGAAAATAACCTAAATCTGCTCTTCAGGCAATATTCCTGCGTGTAAAATGTGACATGGATTTTTTTTGTTCTCTCGATTATCCGCAATATAAACAATACCTGGTATTCAGGACATATTGATTGTCATCACTCGTACCACATATGTCGCCCTGCTTTTGTCTACCTTGCATCTTCCACTTCCCAGCTTAACTACTGATTAAAAGCGCAGCAAGGCAAAGAACAATAGATATTCATTGACAGTCTTGAACAAACATGGTCAGGTCAGGTCTTGACTGTTTTAATGGTCAGTGACTCCCAATCAGGGGCGGAAAGTTGCGTCCCTGGCTACCTGTACGTACACTTGCCTCATGATGGTCACCACTCACCCAAAGGCGTCTCACCGTCGTCTGATCCAGACATTACCAGCTCAGCTCAATATGAGTTGATTATATACTTACAGCGTCATGGAGAAGTTAGGTAGACGCAAAGCAAAGTGTTTCACTTCCAGGTGGTTTAATATGAATGGAAGGTCCTATCTGTAGACCATTCCCTACTCCGGCGAGACGGATGCGTGCGAATAGTAGCAGGACTACTAGTAGTAGACATACTATTACAGTACTGTAGCCTACCACACACAACCTTGAGAGCAGGGCCGACTGATACAAGCCTTTCTTTATTCCACAGAAACGTCTACTTGCTAAGTATCCGGCGTCTTCCGCCGTAAATCCAAAATCGTCCCCAGCTCCAGCGTCCCCTTGGCGCCCCATCCCGCAGGTCCAGCTTCCACCTCCGGCCTTACACCAACATACCAACTCCAGGCCCTCCTGTCCAGCTCGTCCCTCGTCAGGACATCCGCCCAGCTCGCAAAGAGCAGCCTCAGAGCTCCGAGGAGGCGCCCCAAATTCTCCTGCTTCTCATCGTTGGCCGCCACCACTGTGCTCCTCCTCTTCTTCTTCTTCTCATTTCCCTTCTCCTCCTCCTCGCTACCGCCAGCCGTGGCGAAAGATCGGAGGAGGTAGTTCCTCGCAGCCTCTGGGCGGTGGATGGCCATACCCACGGTCGAGGACGCGGGTTTGGTGTCCTCGGGGTCAAGCGCCCACACTGCCTCGCCATCCAATGTCGCCGTGCGCCGTTGCGCAGATAGCGCGTCGTTGACACATTCGCGCATCAGACGCCAGCGGTCAGGCCCCAGCATAACGCCGCCGAACCACCTCGTCAAGACGACCAGCATGTTCGACACGTTGGCCTCGCGCATTAGCTCGAGCATCAACTTCCCGCAGCCCGACTCCCCGTCGTCGAACGAGGCCTCCTGGACGAGGGGCGAGTTGCCGTAGCTCGTGCGCATAGCCCACGCGTTGTGCGACGCCGTCTCGAGCTCGGGCTTCTGCGCCATGAGGGATTGGACTAGTTCCGACCGCGAGGACGGCGATGTGATGGGCGTGGCGTGGGCGATGAAGGTGGACGCCCTGGACGTGAGTCGCCGGCTGGCTTTCCAGATCTGAGATTTCGGCTGCTGCTGCGACGACGAAGACGACGACGACTGAACTGTGGCGCTCGACGGCAGCGACGGTGACGGTGCGCGCTTGCTCTCACCGGACCACGAGTAGCCTCCGCGCTTGAGTACGGGGACGTCACGCCCCATGACACGAAGCTTCGGCTGACCCTCGGAGATACCAGCGCCCTCACCCTCCGGAGGAGCCTTCTCGATACCCAGACTGATGGCCTTTGTCCTCGAATTAGCGCTAACGACGGCTTGCGCCAGGCTCAAGCGACTGCTAGGTGGCTGCTCAGGCATAGTGTAGCGCATCAGCTCGACAGCAAACGCGAGGACCAGCGGCGCTCTGTTGGTGAGCAAGGTGGTGCCCCGGATGACCTCCTCATCCTCCACCAGCGGCAGGGCGAGGGAGGCCTCGAGCTCGTCCGGCGGCACGGATCCATAGTCGAGGTCTCGCTTGTGGGGTTCTAGTCTGGGCTTTTTGGCGGTGGATGATGAGGATGGTGTCGAGTCGTCGGCTGGCCGTTTGCCTTTCTTGCCGTGGGACTTGCAGGCGGCGTGCACGCTCTTTGCGAGTTTGGCGTCGCCCAGCACGGATTCTAGATTGGCCAGGGGCGCGTCTGCTATCTGGTTGATACTATGCTCCGTTAGCTCAGGTTCAGCTCAGCGGTTCCGCTGGTCTGAGGTACCAGTACCTCTTCAGGTTCTTGGTCTGGAGTGCTTGCACATGCTTCATGGATGCCATCATTGACACCTTGCGTGATGTGAAGATGCGCAGCAGTTCCTGCAGATCGCCATGGCCGGCCATAATAACGTATGACCCAAGTTCTTCCCTTGATGCTAGTAAGTCACCGATAGGAGAGCTTCGCTGTCGGAATGAGGTCAGGCTCGCTTGTACAGTCGGACATTGGCGAGCGTCGACCGTCGTGCTCGTGAGGTGTCCCGGGTAAGGAGTTGTTGTCTCGAGAGGCGCGGAAGGCTGGAGGCACCCACCGAGGCCCCAGCAAACAAGCAGCCTGAGCCGCACAGCTGCAGGCCCCACGCTCCCGCATCATCGGGGGCCCGGGGCCATGCACGAAGCCGCCCGTGCGCGATCTCGCGAGACCCCTCCTGGCCTTTTTTTTCCTTCCACTTCACAAGACTCACCAAGGGCAAGGCACAAGGCAACTCTTCCCCCCCCTCCTCCCGCCCCAGCTCCCACCACGCCGAACCCTCCCTTCCTCCGAAACCCCGCGCCAAACCGCAATGCACCCCCGATGATCTCCCCAACCAGAGGCACCGCAAGCTTCGCCCGCTTGCAATGGCGCCTCGCGAGCTCCTCGGCGCCCGCTGCCGCCGCGCGCAAACCTGGCAGCCTCCCCAAGCGGCAGCCTCCGCCTGAGTACAAGCCGTATGCCGCTCCTCCCTCCCTGCCCTGGGTCGTCATATAGATCGCGAGACAAGGGGATCCAGAACTGACCTGACACACACAAAAAAAAAGAAGAAGCAGGCGCAACCGCCCCGACAAGCCCCCCCGCGACGCACCCCCCAAGCAAGCCGAAACCCTCCTCGACATCTGGCGCGCATCCTGGCTCCCCCTCTCCGGCGCCGCCATCCTCGCCGGCTGTCTAGGCTTCTACATCTTCGGCACGGCCGCCGCATCGCTCAAGAGCAGCAGCAGCAGCAGCAGCAGCCCGTGCTCCTGCGCCGACGGCGAGCGCACCACACCGACCGGCCGCCCTCCCGCGCTGACGGGTGACAACGCCGAGCAGTTCGACAAGGAGCTCAACCTTCCCGAGTGGTGGATGGGCATCACATCTCTGAGGCGTAGGATCGCGGAGCGTGCGGCCGGGAGGGTCCTCGAGGTTGCTATGGGGTCTGGGCGGAATCTGGAGTACTACAACTGGGAGCCGCTCAGCGCCGCCGCCGCCGCCGCCGCCGCCGCCGCCGCCGCAGCTGCCACCTCCAGCACCTCGAAACCCAGCAGCAGTAGCAGCAGCGGCGTCCGTGGGGTAACCTCCTTCACCGGCCTCGACATCTCGGCAGACATGCTCGACGTCGCCCGCCGCAAACTGGTAAAAACAGTCCCTCCCATGAGATCCTCCGCACCCATCGTCCGCGCCTCGACAATGCCGGACCGCACCGGCGGACAGCTCAGCTACCTCGACGGACACCTCCGTCTCATCAGCTCCGACGCACACAGGCCCCTCCCGCCACCCGCCGACGCTGCTTCCGAAAAGTACGACACCGTCATCCAGACCTTTGGCCTGTGCTCCGTCTCCGATCCCGTGGCTGTGCTGTCGAACCTCGCATCGGCCGTGAAGCCCGACACGGGCCGCATCATATTACTGGAGCATGGGAAGGGCTGGTTTGGTATTGTCAATGGCCTGCTTGATAAGAATGCTGGCAAGCATTTCGACAAGTATGGGTGCTGGTGGAATAGGGATATACAGGCACTGGTGGAGGATGCAGCCAGCAAGACGCCTGGGTTGGAGGTCGTCAAGGTGGAGAGACCCAACATACTCCAGATGGGGACGTTGGTCTGGGTCGAGTTGAAGGTCAAGTCAGGCTCATGAGCATGCAGCCATGTACCATTAAAGACTCATGTGTAAAGTCACTAGAATGCGATAGAATTCGTTGCTACTAGGTACGTAAGGTAGTAATTAACTGTCAAAGGACTAGAGTGGAATGTCTTCTCTGTTTCTGCGAGTAGATGCTCCAGTGTATCAATCTTCCGACATCTCAAAAAAAAAAAAAAAAAACGCAAAAACCAACTCCAGCTACTCCGTCGCGCCTGTGCCATGTATGGTCCAACTTGCGAGGATAGTGCTCTCTATATGTACAACCTCTGTGTTGTTGAACATGGTCGCTGCGTCAAAGACCCCAGTTTTTGAATCCGAAACAGCCATACTTCCGTGGCACATGCTAACCTTGCATGGTGCGCATACGCCCCCCCTCAAACTCCAAATGCGCCAGTTCTTTTCGTGGACAGGGGTGCGGGATCTCATCTCTTGCCTCCCCCCCCCCGCGGCTCCTTTTTTTTTTTTTAGCACCCCTCCAGGAGACCGTCGAGCTCGTCGATCTCGATGCTCTCCGCGCCTTGATCCCACTCGTGAAGCTTGTTAAGCTTGAGCCAGTTCTCGGTCTCGTCCTCCTTACGGCTGCTGGGGCCGACACTGGGCTTCATGGCGGGGCTCGTGAGGAAGAGAGTGGTGGCGGTGTTGTCGCCGAGCCACAAGTCATCGCGGAAGCCGTACTCGCCAGCCGCATTGCGCTCATTCACATCCGACGAAGGGGGCTCGTTGAACTTGCGCTTCAGGAGAATGTCGGCGGTCTGCGTGAACTCACGCTCATCCGTTTCCAGCGGGGGCAGATTATGCGGGAGATCACCAATGGCGCGCGACTGGTACTTGGGTAGCGACCTCGTGGAGGCTGTGGGCACATCGTCGTAGGTGTCATAGAAGTCGGGAGGCGGCAGGTCAATCTCGGGCGAAGGACTGAGTTGCCGGCGGCGGTCCTCCAGTTCATCCGAGCCAGAATCATCGGTCAGGGACACGGACGGGGTCATATCCGAGACTCGGTTGGGCTGTTGTGGTAGTGGCTGTTGTTGTAGTGGCTGTTGTAGCAGTAGTAGTGCAGAGCCCGACTCAGGTATCGGTTGCCGGGGAAATGTGGTGAGGAAGTAGTAGGTTCGGCGAGGGTGTACGGTCTCCAGCTCCTTGGCGATGGGACAGGGTGCCAATGCGCTCCAGCAGGTGCGCTTCATGTAGGACGCGAGTCGGGAGGAGATGATGGCGCAGGGGTTGGCGGAGCTGGACGGCATGTTAGCGTTATCAATTAGATCGGGGCCATTGGAGGGAAGGGGGGGTTACATACTGTTGGACTGATGACAGCGTCTGGGCAAGGATAAGGGCGAGGTCCTTGATAAGATGGGGCCTGTTACCGGTGGACTGGAGTTGTGTAATGGTGCCCTCGACAATGTCGTCGTTGATGCCTTCGAGATCGATCTTCCTGGGGGCAGCAGGGTCGGCGTCAGTCATCTCGACGCTGGTGGCAGGGGTTGGCGAAGGCGGCGGCGTGTGCTCGATGGCGCTCGAGTCGGATTTCGATTCGTGGGATCGCTTGAGGCGCTTGGTCGGATGGGAGTCGGGCGAGGGCGAGTGCGACCTCGAGGCGGAACTGCGCGGCGAGGTCGAGTTGGAAGCCGACGACGACGAGGGACGGCCAGCGCTCCTCGAGGCGGCGGACGCGGCGCGAGCGGCGTTGCTCATGGGAACGTGGATGCCCAGGCTGGGCAGGGACAGTGATTTGCGACGGGTATTATAAGGCATGGTGGCGAGAGATGCAATGTCTGCTGGGAACCTCGTACTCTTGTCTCCGATGTGGTTGTGGCGATGGGGTGGTGATTGCGTGCAGTTTGGCGGGCGGTCCTTGGGGGGGGGGGGGGNGGGGGGGGGGGGGGAGTGATGGTGATCGATCTAGCGACTCGCGACGGCAGCCATGGAACCTCGAGTAATACGAATTTCAGACAGGTGACTGGAGACGATAGATGCACAGGGACTCGAAAGGGGGAGAGTGATGCACACACACACACACACACGAGGGCGATTTCCCAACAGCGCAATGGCGACGGGAATGGGGAGAGGAGGAGAGGGAGAGAGAGGAGAGAAGTGACGATGGGATCGGGAGCAGTCGGGGGGGTGGCCAACTGGACCGAATGGGTGGGTGGGAGGCGGCTGGCGGTCCAAGGGAGCGAGCGGGTAGGGGTTCAGCGGTGTTGTTTTGGGGCCTGGCCTTGGGAAACCTCAGGCAGGAGGAGGAGGAGCTCAGGCGAGCGGCGAGCAGGAAGACACGAGAGCTCTGAACTTTTTTTTTTCTTTTCTGCTTTCCTGGCCATCCCATTGGCCGGGGGGGCTGGCAGCGTGGGTGCCGAAGTGGGGGCGCTTAACGTCAGTGGGGCGGGGCCCTCCTGCTAGTGGCGCCTCTCAATGTGCATCCCTCCGGACCATCCCCTCGGCCCCCTTGGTACACTGCTAGACATCGGTACGCACACGCTTGGTGCAATGTAAATGTATCCGTACATGACAATGGCTCAACTTGGGTTGGTTAGGGGGCACTTTCCTTCCATTCCCGGCGTAGCGTCACAAATCTATATACATACATACAGGGTGCCGTCTATGTACTACTACTAATGTATGGATACTGCGTCGCATCATTCCACGTCGGGACGGGACCCTGCGCCTGCGCGTCGAGGGACCCTCCGATGGCCAGAAATGAGAACCCCCACTACATGTGTATGTACCCATGTCGCGAATGACGGCAAAGGGAGGCGATATTTACCGAGAAATACCTTCCTTGGTACCCAGTACATGTAATAAACCGGGGGAAATCCGTACAAGTACGGATAAAAACAACGGAGCCACAGGACACGCAAGAGGCAAACCAAATACTAATCAGTAGCTGGACGAGACGCCCGAGTCAGCATTGAGGAGCCAGAGGAGGGTGGGATGGGGGCCAGAAAAGCTGGGCACACCACACACGGAGAGAAGGCTGGCTTGCCTTTCCCGCCACGGCACGGCAAGCTTCCCTGTTGCTGCTGGCCGATCCTTGAACAATGTATATATTCCCTGCAGGCTCTCTGCAGCCTCCCATCTGGGCCATGTTTAACAGACGTATACATAAGTACGTACGGACATACGCAGGATCAGATCCCGTCCCGATGGGCCTGATTGGGTTGACTTGCTCACCGCCCTGGCTGGGTGTTACTCTCTCTCTCTCTCTCTCTCTCTCTCTCTCTCTCTCTCTNCCCCTCTCCCCTTTCTCCTCCACACTCAATGCAAGGCGCGCAGGGTCGGAGTCGCGGGGCGCTCGTTAAGTTGCAGGTTTGCGGTGCAGCCGGAAGCGCCTTGGCAGAGTCCCGTCATGGTGGTGTGAGCCATGATGCATCATCCCATAGGTACCACCTACCTGCACGTAGTATGTATTAGGATGTACATCGGTACATTAGTACCTAGTACGACTGTACTGGTCCAGTGGCCCCGCTACCTGTCGGTACTTCCTTGCCATATTGGGACATGAGTATGCCTGGGGCCTCGCACTCACTCGTACTAGCGCTTGACAACCGATGGATGCCCTGTCTTTTGTGTTAATCACCTCACCTCTCACCTCTCACCCACGCCATTGCGTCCACCGCCCTTGTCGCAGCAAACTCGCACCACTCCATCGTATCGATCCGACCACTCACTTTACACTGTTGGCTGCTGACGCTTACCTTTCTTTTTCAATTTTATTTTTTTCCTCCCCCTCTTGGCTACCCCCCACTGCCCACACCCAAAAATTGGAGACGCGGACCATGTTTGCTCGACTCGACAGAAGAGCAGCTATCCATCAATACTATCATCGCAAATAATCCCGGGCAGCCGCATGAGCCCAGGACGACGGCTCGAGTTGCTGCTGTATGGAATAGTAGTACATACGTAGCAGCTCGACTCGAAGATGTCATCACCTCAAACCCCCCTCCTCCTCCTCCTCCCAATGGGCGGGGTTCAGGATCGACAGTAGCCTAGCACATATTAGTACATGTAGCAGGCAAACTCTTCCAGCCCTCCCCTCCCTCTGCTCTACTACTTCTACCCCATTCCAGCCCTGTTTGTTAGGTTCGTGACTTTACTTCTGCTAGTGGTGGCTGCAGCGGAAGGGATTCCTCGCTCTCACCAGACAAGCAGTGCACGCTCTACTAACGCAGTAATACTTAGTACTCTGCATGCGCACCCCAGGCCACGCTCGTCCCCTGCATCGATGGATCGATCGTCGACGCCCACCCCTCGCGTCCGGCTAGAGCTAAAGCATCGCAAAGCCCCGTCATTCCTCGTCCATTCTCCAATCGAGACAACCAGGGGCGGCCGTGTAGCGCCGAGCCGTGTCTCATCAAGTCCAATAGGTAATGTGTGTTATCACCAGTGCCTGCAAATGTGGAGGAGGAAGTCCTTTCCCAGACTACCAAGATACCCGGTACTACTAGTAGTACTAGTAATTATCGAGCACCATGATTATAAGAATACTAGCACTGACTTCCGCCCAGAATTCACCCTTTACTCATACTACCTAATTACTGCACACGCTGACGGCTGCACTCGTATACTCGTACCAATGTGTATGAGTAAGTACTAATTAGCGGCATACCACGCTGCGCCTTGTGCTTGACATGATGGGGGGGGTTGCTATTCCGTACTGCTACGTGCAAGTAGGTAGGTATTAATTACTAGTAGTCTACCTTGTTAGTAGGTATGGACCATTTATTATACCTCGGACCGCAAACCCTTATCCAACCTTCTCGAGTCAGGTCCTATCCGTTCCTACCGGACAAAGCTACGTAGAATCGGCGCTAATCAATCATCGTCACTGGGGCTCACCTAACGCCACGCTCCTCCTTTCACCACACCACACCGGGCCTACTGTACGAGTACCATGGCGCTAGCGGTAGAGCTCCCCTTCGTCACCCTCGACGTCTTCACAACTCAGCGCTACAAGGGCAACCCCCTCGCCATCGTCACCATCCCCAAGGGCACCACCCCGTACCCGACCCAGGACCAGAAGCAGCGCATCGCCCGCGAATTCAACTATAGCGAGACCGTCTTTGTCCACGAGCACCACCCCGACCACAATGGCACCCCCCACGACGCCAGGCACATCGACATCTTCGTCACAGACGCCGAGCTCCCCTTCGCCGGCCACCCAACCATCGGCACAGCAACCCACCTCCTCCCCCAATCCATCACCACCCTCATCACCAAGGCCGGCCCCATAGCCATCGGCCACCACCAGCCCGCCGCCGGCACCGTCGTCGCCTCCATCCCCCACGACACCCACCTCCACGCGTCCCGCCTCCGCAGCCTAGCAGCCAGCCTCCGGCCCGGTGACCTCAGCCCCGACCATGAGATCCGCGCCGCCGAGCTGGACGCCCCCGTCTTCAGCATCGTGAGGGGCATGACCTTCTGCCTCGTCGAGCTGCCCAGCCTCGACGCCCTCTCCCGCGTCACCCTCACTCCCGCCGTGTTCCGTCCCGAGGACCTCCTCGACGAGCTGTGGCGCCAGGGCTTCATCGGCAGGTACTACTTTGTCCGTCTGGGCGGCCGCAGCGGCCGCGGCGGCGATGGCGAAGACGTCGTCAGTATCCGCTCCCGCATGATGGCCCCGCCGTTCGAGGACCCTGCCACGGGGAGTGCCGCCTGCGCTCTGTCCTCGTATCTCACCCTGACATCCGGGAACAGGGATGACCGCACAGTCACCTACAAGGTCGACCAGGGCGTCGAGATGGGCCGGGAGAGCAACATTGTCGTCGAGATCACCACCAAGGCTGCCGAGATAGACAAGGTCTGCCTCTCTGGGACCGCTACTCAGGTTATGCGAGGTTTCGTTACCGTGTAGCACTTGCTCTGGTCAGAGTATTGAATTTGCAACCAAGTGAAAGAAGTATCATTAGCTCGCCTCGCCAACTGTAATAGAGGAAAAGAATTTCTCGTGTCAACAACACCAAATAACACCTCCTGCAAACATGAGAATAAAACAACAAATGCCCCTATCCTCTTCCGTCGAATAAATAAATTCCACCGTACGCCTGCAGCATTTTGCCCACCCCCGCATGTCATGAAATCCGCTTCCCTATATAAGTACGTATCATACAAAAAGTACAGGGTATTACAATGCATTGGCCATGTAGTGCGCCTTTTGTTTCCCCTCTAGCAAAAACCGCTCTCGCTCAACCTTTGCCATTGCCCCCGCAGGGGGGATGCTCTATGTTAGACCTCGATCGTTTGCCGACGTTGATGTGTGTGTGTGTGTGTGTGTTTTGTGTGATAGCGCAATGCTTCAGCCTGTCATGCGACTATTCTTGGTGAGCTGCTGCCCGGGCTTCTCACTGGCCAGTTCGCAGGACGGCCATGAAGCGCTCAGTCACCTAGACGATATGTTAGCCACGTGCATCCAACTAGGGCAACCATCGCGTCTGTTACTTACCTCAGGATCCGCCTTGATGAAAGGGAGGTCAAAGAACGCATATCTCTCGTTCTTGAGCAACTCCATGATGGTCGTCATCAGGCCCCAGGGCTGAGGCCAGTAGCCGCCCAATCGCTCCAGCAGCACACGGGTAATATCCTGGCGGAGCTCCGTGTCCTCCGGATCATCCATGTCCTTGCCAAAGATGAACAGGAGTGCCTGGTGGAAGAACTCCGTCTCCGCGCTGTGTCCCCGAAGTTGGTTCACCATGTTGGTTAGCACAGCGTACCTGACAGCTGGCGACACCTCGTGGACCAGGAGCGACAGCGTGGCCACCTCGGGCTCACGGCCGCTCACGTTGACGGGGTTACTGGCCTGCTTAGCCCGCTTGGCAGCATGGTTGCCGAGATGCACCACCACGGCCCCGACAACACGGTTGTTGACCGGGACGGGGTGGTGGCCGTAGCTAGTGTCTCGGCTGGTGCGTTGCGTCATCCCGTGGGCGATTTGAGCGGCAACTTCTTCGGAAGGCCCATTCTGGATGGCCTGATCCACCACGCTGAGGAGGCCGCTGTCACGAAGTACCGACGTGGCATCCTCCCAAGATGCGGTGGATGCCCGTACATCCTCGGCAACCTTCTCCGGGCCTTGAGGTGGTGCTGCGGCAAGGATCGTGTTAATCAGTTGCGTGCAGTGCGGGGGGATGCTCGCGCACAGTCTGGCGTGATATGCAACCATGAACTCGGGATAGTCGTGCTGGATGACCACGAGCAGCTTCAGGGTGGCGTGGTACAGCTCTTTGGTAACGTTGGGGACGTTCATCGACTTGAGCTGCTCCCCGACACAGTCAAGAAGCTGACACAGGAGGACGGCAAAATGACCCCAGCCCTCGTCTCTGTGCGTCGAAAGGATGGCCGGCAAGAAGGCGCGATGTTGGAGCAGAGACACCCACGAGTAGACGAATCCAGGGAGTCGCAGCGGTCCCATGCCAGCAAAACTTTGGGCGAACTTGATCAGCATTTGCCGTCGTTCCTCGTCGGTGAAATCCCCAGAGACGGAGAAGAGCTGGTGGAGCATCATCGATAGGAGGCGGAAGAAGACCCTCTGGTTCATGTGCTCGCCTCGCGTCAACTGCTGGTGGCAGATCATGACGGAGATGAGCGCCAGCGTGGAGTCGAGGAAATGCGATCGCGACGTCGCTGTCTCGGAGTGGATTCGGATGAAGACGCCAATGAGCGTGGCAAGCGCATCAACAGTGACATAGACGTCATCAACGGCGCCGGTGTGCACATTGTGCTCGAACCGATCAACCGACAGGTCAAGAGCGACTCGGATAAACACGAAGAAGTCCTCCTGGGTGCGGATGATTTGCTTCGAATGCAGCTGATGGATGAATATCGTCGTGGCTTTCTCGCTCCCATTGCGGTTGTTGCAAAGGTGAACCCACTCGTCGAACACGTACTCGATTTGATCGCGTCGGAACGCTTCCAAGTCTTTGCCCTCCGGCGGTTGGGACGGAGCAGGGCCCATAAGCTTGCTCTTCAACCGCTGCGACACGCCAGAACCAGCATCGTCCCCGATCCAGTCCCAGGCTGCTTCCAAGGTGCGAATGAAGTCCGCAAACAGCGCGATGGGCCGGTTGTTCAGCAGAGCGAGGTCGTAAATGTGCTCGAGGAACTCGAGAGAACCTTCCTTCCTCGCTTCCAATGCCCTCGAAAGGGCGTGGTCGATAATCTTCCAGTCCAGAAGGTCCGTGCGGATGAGTGCCCCCAGAAGGGGGAGACTGAGGAAGCTGTGGCCAGGTTGCTGGCCGAACATGGCACGCACACGGCTGTCGACGACGGGGCCCGAGAACTTCCTCACCGTTTCCAGCACATGGACGAGACTCTCTAGTGTCAGGTTGTCCTCCACTTGCTGGAAGATGAGCACACACATTTGCTCCACCGCAAAGATGACGAATTCCTCCGACGTCTGAGAGGCCTTGATAATGAGCTGGACAAGAGCATCAACCACGTCCAAGACTTGATGAGGTCGCGGAAGGCCCATAAAATGGTCCTCCCGAGCCTCTCCAGCAACTCGCAAGAGCTCATGCAGGAGCTTGTTAATCCGCTCCACGAAGGCCCGCATCTCGGTTTGATACGCGGCTGTGCGACCGTTCACTATGTTGTTGGCCCCGCCCGAAGGCACTGGAGGATAAGGCTGCATGGCGCCACCCAGATGCTGCTGAACAGACGGGGTTTCCGCCGGCGTAGGGAGACTGGGCATTGTGCTGTATTGCTCCTGGAGGACTTCATTCGCAAGAGACCTCGTGGCATCCGAGGTAGATGGGGCATGAGAAGGTGCAGTGGCCGCGGTCGTACGGGGCTGACGTCCAAAGTCCTCGTAGATTGCCATCTGCTCCGCGTTTAGTCCATTCAGGTTGGGGCTCAACCTGTACGGGTTTGGAATTGCCATGGACCAGCGGCTTGCGTTTGCATTGCCGTCATAGTAGGGCTCGTCCGGCCGCGTGGCGCGATGTCGCCTGCGGCTCTCGAGATCCCTCTCAATCATATCCTCGATCTCTGGCACGGCCCGTTCTTCTGCCTGTTTCTCGATGATGTTGCAGGCCAGGTCAATGTTGGAGTTGACGCACATGATGATCGTACCCTCCGGTAGGCCAGAAGGAAGATCACCGGCCATGCTTCGGACGTAGTTGGTAAAGTTCGCCCGCAGCGGCTCTTTGGAGGTCACGAGAGCCAGGCTCCCCGCGGTCGCCTTCACCATGTTGATGGCTGATGTTCGAAAACGGTTCTCATCCGGCTCCGTCACAAAATCCTTTCGGATCATCTGGATGGTCGAGATGGCGGCTATCGTGACAGACCTATCCACCACGGGCTGAATGATATCCTGGAGAGCTCGGGTGAGCGCGCTCAGGACAATCTCTTGCAGCCGGTTAGTGCTAACCACCATCTCGTTGGTCGGCGGAATGGTGATCATGGGCCCAAGGTCGGGGATTGTGGGAGGGGGAACGCCTGAAGATTGGAGTCCGCCGCCGACCGCGGGTCCGATGCCATTCAGTGACAGGTTCTCGAAGGCATCTAGCTGCTCCTGTGGCAACACCTCGGTCACCTCTTCCACCGCAGGACGGTTGAGAATTTCACCAGATGGCTCGATACTCTTGTGATCTAGGTTCAGACCTTTGCAAAGAACCTCAATCTCGAATTTGAGGTTGAGTTTCAGCTCCGCGTGGTGATACAAGTCGATCAAGAGATAGATAATGTCCATCAGCCAAGGGTTTGGTGGTCGGAAAACGGCCGAGGAAGCACCTTGAGCGAGCACCTTGCACACGAACGGAATGACGACGATCAGTCGCTTGGTGTCGTGAGCCTCCATCAGAAGTTGTTTGAATGCGATGTTGCGGTGCTTGATAGGCTTGTCGCGGGCAAGGGTCAAGAGGCCAAGCCAGCCACCGAGGTTCTTCAGGTGCGACCTCTCCGTGGAGTTCTGCATAGTCGCATCCGAATTGAGCATGCGGGCGACACTGATGTACGTCTCTCTCAAGATCTCACCCAAGAGCGAAGTGTCCTGGAATAGTTTGATGAGTTCCAGGTACACGTGGTGGTAATTCGGCTGCATCTTCGCACGTTCCTCGACAAGGTGACTGGCAAACCACTGCTGATGCCTACGCTCCACCATGTCTCGGAGCTCGCTACACATCGACTGGATAGTCGCCTCCGTGATGTTGTTCAGGACAAATTGGATCTTGTCCTGGGCTTCTTCCCCGGGATCCTCGAAAGAGACACCAGGAGGAATGGGATCGATGTGGATAGCAGCAAAGGCAGGGGTTTGGCGTTCCAGAGCCGTCGATTCTTCAGCGTTGCCGTTCGGGAACGGCTCCCCGCTGAAACCGAGGCCATGGGGGGTGCTTGTGCCGTTAGGACCCCGAGCGAGCTCTTCCTCGTGTTCGCGCACGGTTTCCTCCGCCTTCTTGTAGGCCTCCGTACCCTGGAGTCCTGGGATCTGCAATAGTTGTGTACAGAAACCAGGCCACTCCCTAAAGCGCACAAGCAGCTGCATAAGCGCCTGCAGGCCGAACTTGTACATGGGATCATCGGGACTGTGATCGCGGACAGCTTCCAAAATCATGCCAAGACCTATCTTCAGCGGGAGATCAGAGATGAGTTTGTGGGAGATGATGCCACCGAAAAGTACCGCCGTGGTGGCCAGTGCCTCCAGCGGGTAATCGACGTAGTGATTGTACTCATCGAAAAGTCCGTGGATCATGCAGGCGAAGACATCTTGATCCAGAGGGTCTCGAGATCGTTTGTAGCGGTCGAGGATAGCCACAATATTGCGGACCTGCAGCTCGTCCCCATACATCTTTTTGTAGTGCTCCTCCATCTTACCGTTGGCTGCAGGTGGCAAGGCGTTTCCATCTTTGCCGTTTGCGTCGATGATATCGTCGTACCCCTCGCCGTAGTTGATGAGCCGCGGGTAGGCGGTTATGCAATGCCGTTGGACGATAATGAGATCGTGTACCGGTGCCTTGGGCAAGAAGTCCTCGAGAATTTGCAGAAGAGCAGAGACAGTCCGGACCTGAAGGGTCGTGCTTGTCTTTACGGGTGGTTGCCCTTCCGGGGGACGCTGGTATTGTATCTCCAAGGCGGCCTTGATCATGAGGAACTGGAGAAGGATCTTAGACATCTCGTGGCTCCTATCCGCGTTGAACTGGGCCCATTTGGCCAGGTCGAGACAGCCTTCGGCGTGTGCCAGGGCTGCCAGGTCGATGCCGAACCCATTAGGGAGATAGACCAACTCGTCCAGCCAGTTGTGCTTAACGGCATGTTCGAAGACGATGGGAAGCTCGATGGGCTTCATGGCATGGGCCTCGATCAATGACTGAATGAGCCACGGCTTGTCCTTCCTCCAAAGGCTGTCCAGGACAAAATCATATTCCGCTGATCGCTTGTACAGGAACGTTTCGAAGATGGAATTCAGAGTCTCGGCGGCAATCCCCGCCCAAGCCTGTCGCGGGACCTCGAACGCGGACACAAGGAAGATGTCCAGGTTTGGAACGACAATCTCTTGGAAGAGTCGCTTTGCCTCCATACTTTGCGACGCCTGCAGACTGTTGAGCGCGACATTGAAAATCGCTGACATGGCCGCAACAGACACCAGAGGATGCTTTACCGCCACTGCGGCTCTTTCCTGCACATCTGGGGGCGAGTTTGCATAGTCTTCAATGGTGATGCTTCGATGAAGCCCAGGAATCGTGGTGGCGTCGAGCTCATCGGGAGTCAAAGACGCATACGCGCAGATAAACGACAGCTGTGCCTCGTGTTCGTTCCATGCACCGCCCCAGAGGCGCTGGATATCGAAGTTGTTGTTGGGATTTTGTGCGATGGGAAGTAGGGCTTTGTAGAGTTGCAGAAATTGAGACGACGATATCCGTGCCGATGGTTGGTCGAAAAATCGCACAACATCGGTCCAGTTGAAGGACGGGGGAAGAACCCGCTGCAGAGTGGCTACTAGGACAACCGGATCGTAGCGCTGGGCCTGGCTGATCGTGGCAAACGTGAGGGCTGTTGACACTTGCTCGGCGCCGAGAGACAGGTTATTAGGGCGGCTCTGAAGATAGGAGACGCAAGTTTCCTCGTCCCGAGTGAAGTCTGGCCCAGTCTTCTGAATATACCTCGCCAGCGCATTACCTGGGCGGTCCGCCAGAACTCTCGCAATATCGAAGGCTGCGAGAACTTCCGACGGCGGAGCTCGATCAGCTGCCAGATAACGCTTCGCCACGCTGGCTTCCAGTTCGTCCCTGGACGACGCGTTGAAATTTGGCGGATGGTACTGAAGAAAACGGTCGACTATGACGGCGACGAATCGAGGGCTTAGGTCGGCGTGGGCTTCGAGGTCTGGCCGAGAAAGGATATCAAGGAACATGGCGAAGTTGGTGGAGAGGATGGCATCGGCTATAACACATGGTGGTGAGCCAGGGAACTATCGCGCAAATGAATGAGCGGCTTGTAGAATACCTTTTGTCCTCAAATCTGACCGAGTCCCTAGCTTAAAAGCCAAGGCCAGCAGGGTCTTTTCCAGGGCATCTAGTTTGAAATGCTCCATGAAGGTAGAAAGATCGAAGTCGCGGAATATATCCTCTGTGCCGCACTCGACAGATTCGGCGATCTTGACCGCCTGGTCGACATCATGCGCGATCTTCTTCATCTCCCCCACGAGTATGTGATAATTACCGGGGTTCGAAGCAGGTCGATTAAGACCGGGGAATATTTGCGGCGCATTGCCAGCGACCAGGCGGGTGAAGTATTTCGAGAAGACCTCCATACCGTGTTCATCGATGAGCTGATGGGAGCTTACGGTCAGTGCCATGGTTCCGATGCAAATGGGGACGGTGGGGGAAAGAGTTTGCTTGCCTTTCTCAACTGTTCGACCTGGATCTCCCACTTGGCTCGGTCTTTGTCGTCTTTGATGGTGCTGAGGAGAAGATAGACCTGAGCGACAACAATCTTGGTCAGGGAGTTGGTCCCCGTCGGACTGCTGGTGCTTGGGCTCGCGCCAGCACTTAAGGCAGCCGCGTGGGACGGATGAGGCGAATGATTAGGCCCTGTCTGGAGAGAGTGGGCAGGATTTGGCGAAAACGATCCCGCTCGAGGTGGTGGGACCATGGAGGTATATTCGCTCCCAGCGAGGACGAGTTGATGGAGCGCCTGCCAGGGGGACGTGGCAGGTGGGTGAGCTCAAAGATGAGGAGAGGAGGCGGGTGGGGAGATTAGCGGGAGGGGGATGGTGGTTGAGAACGGTCCCGTCATGGGGGAAGTCGTCAAAAGATAGAGCTACCGCTTGTCGACGGCGCGATCGAGGTAGCGGAAGCTCCGCTCGTGTAGACCAGCGTCGGCTCTTCCGAGGTTGGAGCTTGGTATATGGAACAAAGCGAGGGGCCAGGGAAGTCGCCAGTTGACCCTTTAAGGATGCGGACAAGGCGTGCAATGGTAGTTACTGCAAGATCTAGGTTTGTTCGGGGAGCTGCGACGGCATGAGGGTTAGCTAGCCGACGAACGGAAGAACGAGGCCGTTCCGTAATCGATGAACGCACAGTCGTTTCGGACAATAGCGCGTCGTTGCTTGCGGGTGATGGCTCTGATGGGTTTTAGGTTGTATGAGTGCAGAGGCGTCAAAGCCGGGGGACGCGGGTCGTAGTTGGGCTGGAAGTGTCGTCTGCCGTGCGAAGAGTGGATGGAGTGTGGCTGGCAGAAACTGACGGGACTGATGAGGTGTGTGCATCGGACGCGGTCTTACTCGTAGCTGGGCCGCCTGTGACCTGGCCACAGGTCCGTCGAGATGGCGGGTGAAGTCACGTGACACAACATCCACCAGAATCGGGTGGATCCACCCGGTACAACTGGTTGCCCTGCCAACCGTGAACCAAGGGGGTGGGGGCCCCGATTCAAACAAAGCCTCGTTCCACCCCTCCACACGGCATGCTCGCATTCCCAGCAGCAACTTTGGAGGCTAGTTGACGGAGTGCTTTTGAAACGCCTTCCAATCCACATCGAATCTCTACATTATTCCTCTTTCCCAGTACCCTACGAAGAGAACCATCGATCATCCAGCGCGTCTAATTACACCAGGCAGGATGCCTGCGGCAACGGTGGAGGCTCCCGCCGTGGCGATGTCATGTACGAGGACTCATGTATCCTTCCCTGCAGCATCAATGTTCTAACAAAGCATCTAATTATAGTCGCCAACAACTTCTGGGGCAAAGATGACGCTGGCGTCGGCCCTTTGTTGGAGCGTATGCAGGGCGCGAAGCAGACGTGCGACGAACTTAGGTCTTTCTACAGCAGTAAGCAAAGCCCTGCACAATGGGGTTCGACGCACGGATCGCCCTTTCTGACGACAGCACAGCGCGAGCATCGATCGAAGAAGAATATGCGAGGAAACTGCTCCACCTGACACGCAAGGCTCTCGGGTCCCAGGAGACGGGGACGCTGAAGACGTCTCTCGATACGGTCCGGGGGGAGGTGGAGCAGATGGCGAAGCAGCATCAGAGTATAGCTGCGCAGATGAAGAGCGAGCTGGAAGAGCCCCTGGCCGCCTTTGCGGGCGGGATGAAAGAGAGGCGCAAGATTGTCCAGAACACAGTTGAGAAGCTACTAAAGACGAAGATCCAGCAGACCCAGCATGTCAACAAGGTTTGTCAAGCCGCGCCTTACACAGACGAGTAATTATATGCTGATGCAGACTGCCCAGACACGCGACAGATTCGAGCAGGACTGCCTGAAGATCAAAGGCTACCTCGCGCAGGGCCACATGGTCATGGGACAGGAGGAGCGTCGAAACAAGGCCAAGCTGGAGAAGACCCAGATCAGCGTCGCCTCGTCCAACATGGAATATGAGAGTGCCGTTAAGGCGCTCGAGGAGACGACGGCTAGGTGGAACCGGGAGTGGAAGGCGGCCGCCGACAAGTTCCAGGACCTCGAGGAAGAGCGCCTCGACTTCACCAAGAGCAGCCTCTGGACTTTTGCCAACATTTCCTCGACAGTCTGTGTCAGCGATGACGCCTCCTGCGAGAAGATTAGACTGTCTCTGGAGACAATGGAGGTTGAGAAGGATATCATCTCCTTCATCAGGGATAGGGGAACAGGTCAGGAGATCCCGGACCCCCCCAAGTATATCAACTTCTGCCGTGGGGACGTCAACGACAGCCAGTCCGAGGCCTCAGAAGACGACAACTTCTCTGTTGCACAGTTCCCTCGAAGTATAAACCCAGCCTTCAGATCCTCGTCTCCGCAGCCGTCGACCTTCGAGTCGCACCATGATCCCAACTCGGCCTTGGCTAATGACCTGGCTCATCGGGATTCTCTGCCCTCGAACAGCCGACAGGCGACTGTCACCCCCCAGAAGCAGCAGGCACCACCCCTGCGACCATCGATGGAGGAACAGTATCACAGACCGCCACCGGCTGCCCAGATGTCCTACGATGCCGGTCATCACGGTCCTGTGGCTGCTGTTCCCCACGACCCGTATCCTCGGGACGGGATGACAATGCTCTGCCGCACTGGGCCCCCGTCTGATCGCAGCTCGCAAGTGACGTCGAACCGCCCATCCAGCAGGGATGAGAACAGCGACTACTCCAATCCGACGTCGTTCTCAAGCATGGAACCTCCCAGCGGGAAGGCCTCGCCGACGAAGCAGGATCCAGCACCGGTGCAGACCAGCCCCGAGAAGCGCATCTTCAAGAAGAAGAGCGGCTTCTTCCAGAACCACAGCCCCTTCAGGCGCAAGAGTGTCAAGGAAGTCCAGCCACCGGCCAACCGGAACACCTGGCACGCCCGCAGTGCTCCCAGCAACGGTAGCCCCGTCCGCCGGCCTCAGCTGTACAACGCGGAGCCACCGCGTACGCAGAGCCCGGAGCCCATCGACGCCAACGCCAGCGTGGCACTGGGTGTGGGACAGAATGTCCTCCCCGTTCAGACCAACCGGCCGCAGCCAGGGCCACCCGCGAAGGAAGAGGTCGACGAGAACGATCCCATCGCTCAGGCGCTCGCCGAGCTCAAGGGGGTCACCCTAGGAAAGCAGTCGTCTGTGCGGATGTCTGCCGACCACTACCACGGGATCGCCACTCCGGCACCCGGATCTGAGGCGGCCATGTCCCGAGCTATTCCTGCCCCAGGTAGTCGGGATACTGCGACGGCAGCTCGTGGCACGCCGCCGCCATCGTACCAGCAACCTGCCCAACAGCCACCACCGGTCTCGAGGCTGGGTGTCCCGCCACCGGCTGTCACTTCGAAGGCCATGAAGGAGGCCACCAAGAAGGCAACGCACCAGACACGCAGCATTTTCGGAGACAACAACTCTCCGTCGGCAAGCTACGGTACATCTCCAACCTCCCGCCCCGGCACACGTGGCAATGACATCCCGCGGGCGAAATCACCGGCACCGACCCGCAGCGCATCTCCCCAGCCGCAGAGGAACCACAACGGCCGTCGCATGGATTACCGGTCCGCGTCCCCTAACCCTTACCAGGGCCATCAGCAGCGCGAGTCCTCGTATGGTGGGCAGTCGAGCCGAGGCTCGGGTGATTACTACCGCCAGTCCTCTCCGAACGAGTCTGGGAGGGGCGCTTCCCCAGCTTCTTACAGGGACTATCAGCGACCTCAGAGTAGCTACGGTGGGAGCGACATGGCCGTCCAGCTGGCTCCTGTGAGTGATGACGGCCATGGGTCCTACAGGGGCCGTGGCACTGGCCGCCCTGATTCTCGCGCCATGGGCCTCTACAACGGCGACTCCCGCCAGCGCAGCAAGAGTGTGGCGGACCCTTCCCGCCAGTATACTCGCGACGGACGTCCGATCCTTCACTACGGTAAGCACTTCAATTATATGAGAGAGAGAGATCCTGGTAGCTAACACGTCTTACAGCGCGGGCCATGTACATGTACCAGGCAGCCATCCCAGAGGAACTCGGCTTCGCCAAGGGAGACTACCTAGCCGTCCTCCGTCACCAAGATGACGGCTGGTGGGAGGCCGAAGTCCACGGCGGCAACGGCCGCATCGGCCTGGTGCCCAGCAACTACCTCCAGCCGTGCTAATCTACTTTTCACGATAATCCTCCTCTAGCTGGGGACTCTACGAATAAGGGGGGCTGGACTCAAAACTCAATGCCCAAAGCTCCGGTATATAAGCAGGCATGATGATGAATGGGGCCCTGATGTTTGGAATGTACATGTCACGACCTGTTTTTATCAAACCCCCGGCGCTTGTTTCTGCGACTTTGTTTTTGAGTTCTTGTGAAGGAAGCATGTATCCACGAGTATGGAATATTTTAAACTACCGAACTTGAAACCTCTTTCTTTAACCTAGTGCATTTCCCCCTTGTGTCAATTTGTGCGTGGCATATTGTATATATGCCTCGTGGGGACAGTGACCCTGGGGCGATTACTGGCAGATCATTAGATCCCTCCGGTTATCATGCCGTCGAGTGAGACCTATCTGTCCATGAATGTGGTCTACCTGTCTTGGAGCCGGACAAAGGTCATGACACCTTCATACTATTAGGGTTATCACCGGGGGGGGAGGGGGGGGGGGGGGGGAGGCCAGAGGCAACATAAGAAGCAATAATCCATCTCCGCTTTTGAGTGCGAGTTGTCTATTCTTTTGAAAAACAAACGCCGGCCGTCGAATAAGTCATCAAACAAATCATCCAAACCACGACAAGATTGAATCAGATCTAGTAGACTTCCAGCACATATCGGCCCTGCTCCTTGAGCTTCTCAATCTCCTTCTTGGGGTCAACCTTCTTCGCGCCGCTGTTCTTGGCATCGGTGGCGATGGCCTCCTGCAGCACCGCCGTCACGTCCGGCACCGGCCAAGTGGGGCCGCAGAGGTAGAAGCTGCCCTCGTCCTTGATATACGCCTGGACGATGTCGCTCAGCGTCTGCCTCATGCGGTCCTGGATGTAGATCTTGTGCGGCTGGTCGCGGGAGAAGGCCGCGCCGACCAGCGTCACCACGCCCGCGGCCAGGTAGGCCTCCCACTCCTCGCCGTAAAGGTACTCCTCACGCTGGTGGCGCGAGCCGAGGTACAGTAGGATCGAGCCGATGTCCTTACCCTGAGCCTTCTGCATGGCACGGTACTGTACAAAAGCCCGGAAGGGAGCAAGGCCGGTTCCCAGACCGGCCATGATGAGAGGAGCAGAGTCGTTGGCGGGAAGCTTCATGACCGACGGCTTGACTGACGCAGTGATGGGTGTTCCGGGCGCCAGTTTGCTCAAGTAGTGGCTGGCTTGGCCGTAGCGGGTGCGGCCCTTGGTATCCACCCAGTCGACGACGACAATCATGAGCGCAACCGAGGTAGGGGTGACAGCCTGGGCCGACGCGATCGAGTACTCGCGGCGCTTCAGAGGACTGACGATCTTGATGAGGTCATGGAAGCTGGGGTGGGCAGAGCAGAACTCCTCGAGGATGTCGACGTATGTGACCGTGTCAACCTCGCTGCGGTGCTTGAACTCCTCCGCGCCCTCCTGGCCACCCAGCTGCTCGAGCTTCTTCTTCTCCGTCTCGTCCGTTGCGAACTCGGCCAGAGCTTCGTAGAACCTCTTGGGCGGCTTGCCGAGGATGTCGACATTCTGCTTGAGAGCCTGGAAGACAGTCCTGACCTCGAAGGCTGACGGGTCGTCGCGGGCAGGCACCTGCACCAGCTCATCAGGATTGAGGCCATAAAAGTCGATGAAGGCGCTGATCTGCTCCGGGTCGTTCTCAGCGTGGATGCCGAGAGCCTCGCCGATCTTGTAGGTTAGACCAGAGTCACCGAGGTCGAACTCGATGTGGAAAATGTTGCGGTCGTACTCGAGGGGAGTCAGACGCCTGTTCTCCTTGACGCGGATAGTCGACGTCTTCACGGACAGATCGGGACGAAGCTTGGTCTCAGTGCCGTAAGCCTCCTTGAAGACCAGGCCCTTGGCAGCATCCTGCCAGTCGCGGAGCTCCAGGACCTCTTCGGGCTCCTCCTTCTGGAAGGGGACGAAGCTGTTGGTCTGGATGACGGAGGGGAGCTGAGGGTCGGAGTAGTCGGCATCCACCTCGGCCCACGAGGAGGGAACCTCGATCTTGCGCAAGCACTGGCCGACAGCATCGATGCACTCCTCCAGCGTTGGTGGCTGGCTCTCAACAACCGCCAATTGAGACAGATCCTCCAAGGAGAGGCCAGGCCTGGCCGTCTTCAGGAAAGCAATCTCCAACAAGAGCTTGGTGAACACGGGGTCCTTCTCAAAAGCGGGCGAGTAGGACGCATCCAGAATGTGCAAATCCGCGGCCTTCTCGTGGACGGCCTTGCGGAACCACGCTGGAAGACGCTTCTCTACTTCGTCCTCTTTGAAGTTGGTGAGCTTCACAATGATGTCGCCGTCCGCAGCCAGGCCCTTGGTAACGTCGACAGCCTTGAGGAGGCGCTCATCGCCGACCACAACGACGTCAGCCTCTTCCACGGCGTAAGGAGCTTCCAGAGCTTTCTTCGACGCGCGGACATCAGCCCGGGTGATGCCGCCCTGGGTGAGGTTGTCGTACTCATTGTGCACATAGACATTAGCCCTGGACTCCTTGGAGAGGACGCTGCCAATTGCGCTGGCAGAGTTGACAGTGACAGAGTCGTCAACGTCCCAGAAGGTGTACTGCTGGGCCTCAACCAGTGAGGGGAGCCTCTTGCTCTCAGGTCCATTTCCAAAGATCTTGTGCAGGGTGTCCACGATGCCCTGGGGAGTGATTGCCTGGGACGGGGTGTACTTGATGTCGAGAATCTCGGGCTCCTGGGCGAACTTGTCGGAGAAGGCGACGGCAGTGAGCACATCTGCGTACAGAGCGGACTGCACGGCCTCGTCGGCAACAGCAACCTCGGTCTGCACCTGGCCGAGCACGGCAATGGTTCGAGCAGAAGCGGGGATGACCTTGAGGAATTCCTCCTCGATGAACGGCCGGTAGATGCGGACGTTGATGACACCAGCCTTGGCGCCATCGGCGGAGATCTTGCTCAGGACCTGCTTGGCGGTCTGGGATTCGACGCTGCCAAACGTGACGAGAACAACGTCGGGGGTTTCGTGCCCGTGGTACTCAAATGGCTCATAGACGGTGCCAAGCTCGTCGTTGAAGAGCTTGAGGAGCTCAATGACCTTGCCGGCAGTGTCTAGACGCTTGTTCAACTTGCCCACCTCGGCGGCGAGCTTGCGGTACAAGTCGGCGACGCCGGTCTCGCTCAGGGCATCAACGACACGAAGGGTCTCCCTAGCGACACGGATTCCATCATAGACGTGCAGAGTGGGAATGAGGGAGGCCAGGAGGGTCGAGAAGATGGACATGTGCTGGGCCTCATATGTTGAGGAGCTGGCCACCAGGCCAAGGCCGAGGTCCTCAGCGAGCCTCAGGGCGCCATCGTAGTTAGAGACGAGTCCTTCGCTGGCAGTAAACTCTGCAGCAGCAATGTGGGCGACAAAGGGGCTGGAGACTCCGTAGAGAAGAGCGAGCTGGTCAAGGCTCCCGCGCAGCTGCTGCAAGCTGCCCGAGGCGGCAACGAGAGTCTGGGGGATGTGGCGCTTGGCAATGTCGAAGTCGGGGGAGAAGATGTACCCCAGAGCGAGGGCACCGGCACCGGTCCTGGTCTGGAGAGGTAGGACAGCGGTGGGGTAGTCGTGGATGTTCTTCTCGCCCTTGGCGGCCCAGTCCTTGAGGGCGACGTCGAGGTCAAAGGTCTCGGGGGAGTAGGAGAAGATCTTGTCGGAGAGCTTGTAGGCGATCTGCTGGACGAGCAGCTGGGCCGTCACGTAGGCCGGTCCCGAGATGGATGAGAGAGGCACGGGCTGGCCAAAGGGTAGGCTCGTGGCCGACTGCTGGAAGCCGGCAGGCTTGGTGCCATGCGCCGGGGACGACATGACTTGGGTCGGTCTGGGGGTTGGTTGTCTTCAAGTTGTTCGACTACTGCGAGTAAAACAGAGAGAAGCCGCTCTCCCAAAAGACCGCCTGAAGTCTATTGTCAGGGAAGGAAAGATGATAGATATCAAGGAGTCAGGTAAGGGGGAAAGAAGTCAACGGTCGACGTCCCCGGACGCCTACGGCTATATTCCCACAGAATCCCCATGGCGATGGCTGAATTTTCCGTGTATCCCACGCTTGCCACGCTTGTCTGGGCCCCGATAAGAGGCATGGCGGAGGGATTGCGTGCTTGCGGTCGCTCAGTCCGCAATCCGGAGTGGTTTCGGGGCAAATTGCTGGATGAAGACGGAGAATCACGCAATATGGCCATCGCCCAATGTGGATTAGCGCGCCAGATTCGACCGTCGAACGACCCCGAAAGTCGGCAAGGCCCCACAAGCGTTCCTTCCGAGTGCCGACCAAATGATGGAATGCCTTCCTCGGACTATCGGGTTGCACCTTCCCGACTTCCGCAACTCTATTAAGGAAATCATATCTACAGGTACGGTATCCCCCATCAGGCATTTTATTTACAGAGTACATTAAGGTTACTAAGGTACTGTACCTACAGCCGCCGATGCCTAACATTCTGCCATGATGCCATTATGAGAACCGGATTAGTTGCCATGTCGTCTCCATTTCACGCTCAGTCAACCAGAGCAGGCAAAGTCGGAGCGTGGTCTTTGCCACATCTACGAGAATGAGATCTTCATTCTATTTTATTCATTTTCACCCCTTCACCGTGTCACGGACCCAAGACCGTCTGAGCACCCGCAGCTCGTCCATGTCGCTCAATCAGTTGAGGTCCTTCGCTCACTCACCCACTCAAAATTGAATATCCGAATGGATATCATTACGGCCAGCCAGTCGAACGCGGTATCAATTGTCTACCCCCTCGGTTCGCTGGACGCATCCTCAGCCGATAGGAGATCCCGCCCGAAAACAGTCCGCCCGTCCTTGGCCATGCAGTGTCCTTTCCCCGATGGCCTGGATGAAGTTGTGAACAAAGTGAAGCTGTTATACCAACTAATCGATAAATCAAACACTCCGATCTTCCCATGCTACGACTAGCAGCGCAACCACCGGCTGCCTGCCCTGAGTATCTGCTACGGCTCATCTAGGGGTAGGAACAATGACCATGGACGCGGCCTATCGTTGTCTGGTAGATCTGGGTCTAGTATCTGGGTGAGGCTACTGTGGTACAAGGCGTAGTAGGTCCGGCAGGCCCGGCCTTCTGCTTCATGCCGTACATCGACTTCCTCAATACCAAAAGCTCCAATAGGATGAGTCGTGCAGGCGGATAGGTAGTACCATTACACAGAACTCCCCTAGGCCTAGGAGCGACAGGTCTTTGGGCATGAAGATGGGAACACCACACCTATGTGCGGCACCGACAGGAAGATCCATCCTTGGTACATTACGACATCGAGGTACAGCATGGGAACATCACAACACATACTCTCTGCTCATCCGATTACGCTCATCTCATATTGAACAATTGATAGTTACATAAGACGCCAGGCTGCCTCCCTATGAACACCTCTGCTAAGAAAACACATGACCATTAGGTGGCACGCTCCTCGACATCGCGGCGGGGGGACTCCATGCCCTCATCGACCAGACCCTCGGGGTCCTTGATCTTGGTGACAGCAGCGATGCAGGCGGTGCCGAATAGATCGCCGGACACGTTGATAGCGGTACGGAAGCGGTCGAGGAACCAGTCAATGGCGACGATGACGGCATACATGCCTGTCACGGGCACATTGACGGAGCCGGCAATCATGACGATGAGGACGAGCGAGGCCGACGGAATGGGGGTGGTTCCGATGGACGCGAGGGTAGCCAGGATGACAATCATGACATAGTCGGTCGGGCTGAGGGAGTGGCCCTGGGTGGCGGCCAGGAAGACAACGGCCATGGGGAAGTAGATGGCGGTACCGTCCATGTTGATCAAGCAACCGAGAGGGCAGGTGAACTTGTAGACGGTGATGGGGATCTTCCGGGCGTTGGCGCAGCGCAGCGTAACGGGCAGGGTAGCAGCGGACGAGGCAGAACCCCAAGCCGTGATCCAGGCGGGCGAGATCCTGATCCAGTAGGCGTAAGGGTTCTTGCGCGTAAAAGCGAAGAAGAGGCCCGGAAGGACGACGAAGACATGGATGGCCATGGTACCTAGGGTGCCGCCGATGAGCATGCCCAGGTTGGCGCCAATCTCGGCAATGGACAGCTTCATCAGATTGGAGAGGACGAGGAAGAAGACACCGATGGGGGCCAGCTTGATGAGGGCGGAGATGATGCGCATGATCATGGACTCGATCTCGAGGACCAGCTTGAAGAAGTAGGAGTCCTTGTCCTTGATGAGGTAACCAATGACGACGGCGGTGATTAGGATGGCGAGCAGCTCGTTGTCGGCCATGGACTGGAAGATGTTGGAGGTGACAAAGGACTGGAAGAGCGTCTTGACCACGATATGAGGAGGGTTCTCCTCACCCGCAGCGACCTTCTCCTCGGCACTCTCGTCGGAGAGCTCCAGGCTGTCCTCACCAACCACGGTGAACATGGGCCCCCACACAAGAGCGGTCATGATGCAGCTGATGATGATGGAGAGCATGGTGGTGATGACGTAGTACCCAACGGTCCAAGCAGCAAGCTTGGTACCACTCCCGTCGGCCATCTCACGCAAGCGCTGGACAGCGATGATCATGGCGCACACAATCAGGGGGAGGACTGCGCAAAGAGAAACAAAAGATCAGCCCATGTTTCTACCCGACATGGATACATGTAGAACCCATGATGTCGCGAAGGGGATATAATGAATACTCACCGACAGCCTTGAGCGCGCGCAACCAGAGGTCACCGGGGATATTGACTATTTCGACGGCAGCCTCTGGGACATTGTCCACCTGCGTCGACACGATCAGGCCGAGGGCGACGCCGAAGAGAGCAGCGACGACGATCTGGGTGGCGGATCCAAAGGTGAAGAGGGAGTCTTTGAGACGCTTGGGGATGGACCTCTTGGGCTGCTCATCCGCGGGCTCATTGGCCATGTCGACGGCCGACACCTCCTTGACGTCCTTGCCCTCAGACATGCTGGCGTCGTTGTTCGAGTCGACGGGCTGCACCTCCCTGACTTCCTTGTTGTCTGCCATGGTGAGGGTGGGGTTATCGTCGGTATCCTGCGCAGGGTTGAGTTGCCTAACAAGCAGGGCGGAGGGCGAGGACAGAGGGCAGAGGAGGTCAGACTAGGTCAGACGAGTCCACACCAGAGGCGGGCGGAAAGACTCGATATATAACAGTTGGTGACACGGAGGAGGTCCGTACCACCGCGTGCGTTATCACAAGGAGGATCCTCTGCCCGGGGGGGGTAAAGGGACATACCCCAATCCCACTGTCCCATATCCAGGGCATGGAGCAAAGGTGCCCATGCCCTCGCCCCTCCACATGTACGTTGGTTGGCCAGAGTCAAGGGGCTGCCGAAGGACCTGGCTGGGGGGGGGGTCTGACCCGTGGACAACCGTCGCCATACTCTACAATACAGTACGAGCACGAGGACTCGAGGAGACGACTAGGTCCATGCCACGTCTGGTTGGCCAAAGACAAGAGGACAGGCTATCCCTGTCAGCCGCAATAAGCTTGTCTGGGGGAAGTTGGCCGAGATTACGAGAACGGAAGGTGCATGTCTCTCGGGCCAAGACGAGGGTCTGGGATGGGGGCGAGGCAGAAATTTCCACACACACGAGCGTGTGGTCGGGGCAAGCCGAGCAGCGTACTAACATACTAATACTGTACAGTACGTACCTGCTCTCTGCTCTGTGTGGCTGCTCAGAGGGATTGTCATTGATATCGGCAGCATTGCGCGTGCCGGGGTGTCCCCAGGACCGGGGTGAGGCCGGGATAGCTGCTGCCAAGAATTCTGCCGCATTCGCTGAATGGATGGGGACGGAGCGAGCGCACAGGACTCGGCAGGCGCATCGTTGCCTAAGACGACCAAGAGACATTGCCTATTAGCGGATGTCGTGCGTGCCAAGATGCAGCCCACAGCTCGCTGATGGATCGCACCGAATAAGGACAGACGACCGGCGGGGAAGGGGAGCGACGAGGACGACGAATCCTTGGGAATCCCTTTATCTCTCGGTAAGCCCGCAGGGTTGACCGCAGAGTTGACCAGAGCGCACCCGAGTCCACAGCCAAGTACTGGTCGTATCTATTTCGGCCTGGGCCGTGGTTCGCGAGAGGAAGATCTGGGACCGGCGCTGTGTTTCATGAGATTGTGGCCCGGGGGATTCATTCAGTCAGGTTGAGTTTAAAAATGATTAGCAGGAGTCTGCTTGCTACGTACCTTACTTACCACGTAAAATTACTTACTTAGTAGGTACCTACCTGGTAGGTAGTAGTCACAGATTGGCCACCTACGTGACCACAGTATAAGCCGGTACTGGCACAGTACAGTCGGCTCCCTCCCAGATCACCAGACATGTAGTGCGGGCTTCCACCAATCCAGGTAAGGTGCTGTTCGAGGCATGGAGGTTGTGCCGAGTTCTGTCTTTTTTAAAACCCGTAATCTTGCATGGCCTTAAATTTTGGGGCCATTTCGTCCCTGTCGAATGGTAACGTCTGGCCGCCGCCTTCCCAGACACCCACCCAGATTTACGATAATACGATGGTACGTACAACAGGACGTATCTACCACACTACCGTGCACTAGAGGCTGGCGGTCACCAACAAGTGCCGCAACCAACCGTAGCCGCCATCCGTTGTCCGCCACGCGCCGCCACACCCAAGGTACTACGTACTACGGGTACTTACTATTAGTACTACTATATTACAGCACTTGTGGTACGTACTTGTAAGCATCACTTCGTCCGCACCCGAGGGCGACAAAAATAAAATAAAAAACGAGCAGGCAATATCCGTACATGATCGCCATTCCGGGCAACCGATTAAGTACTAGTAAGGATTACAGCATCTCGGATAATGCGTCGGTAGCACCGATGGAACGGACACGCGTTTCGAAGCGACGCGGTCAAAGCCTGCGTTCGTTTCGTCTCTAAAGCGCGCGACCCGTGCTCGAGCGACTTTAGTATGAGCACGCACCACAGCGACGGCGACGACGACGACGACGACGACGCAGTCCAGTTTGGCCGCTAAGAACCAAGGAACTTGAAGGGAATGAGGCCTCCTCTATTACGTGAGTGCATTGGGCAAAAAAACAGCCCAGCCATCTCGTTGTTCTGCGACGGCTCCGCCGACTGCACTGGACTCGGGGTGGAGCAAGCCCGCCTTATGCCGCCTTGCTTGTATGCACGGAGGAACGCCACGCTTAGATGTGCATGCGGGCAGCGGTGCGCTAGCTCTGGCGGCAACATCCTCAGGCGGGCACGCCCAGCTTCTGGAACGATGTGTCGAAGGATCGCTAGACTGGGCAAGCAGAGCGGTCTCCACACGCCTGACCAGGCTCCAGGCAGGGCAAACAAGCCCCGAAGCACGCACGGCCACACCCGCCAGGGCCACGGTCCACACCGCGAGGGTCTCTCAGCTACCGCTAATTACCAGGACCCTTCAATGTACATACCCCGTGCATCTCATGCACGCTGGAGGCGAACTGGAGGAGGGGGGTTATGGTGGCAAGTCACCCAGGTTGCTGTCCTTTTGTTCCTCCGAGCTTATCGTCCTGGTACAGTAGGTATCTACAATGCAGCGAATCGACGAGACCCAAGGAAGAGCGGAACCGATGCCACCCTTTCGCGTGGTGGTGGTCCCCACAACGTTCCCATCATCAAAGGGTGACATGCCCGAGAGACATGATTGATCGCGATCCTCTCGTCGCCGTTGCGCCCATGTTTGACGTTTTGGAGGTCAAAGAAGACCAGAACGGCTGCGGAGCGGCGAAGCGATAAGGCGACTGACTGACCCATAGGGTATGCAAGCCCCATTCCCAAATCTGCCATTTGAATCGAGATTTGGGCCCCGCGTCTTGCGACTATTGGTGTGGGCCCAGGAGTGTTACGTACATACGTATGTCTGGGGCCAGCCACTACTATGAACGAAGGGTACTCGTATAGGTAAGTACCTACCTACAGTCCTACACACGTACGACTTGGTCCCCAACAAGATGGACCAGAGAACGAACGGACGTCTGTGGCGGCGGTCACGAGACCATTTGCCGGGGCCAGCCGCTAGTGTCAAAAAGGGCATGAACGCCGACCGTATTAACTTGAAATTTACGCCAATACCGTCATGGCGATCTACCAGACAATGGGGTTATTCCTTGCTAAGTGCAACACTGTCCTGATTAAAAGCCAGGGGGTTTTCATCAACGCCACTTACCATAGCCTCTTGGCTACCGAGCACGAGTAGCTTCTCTCTAGCTTGGACAAGGTGTCTCCTCCATTGACATCTGGGGCCAGACCCGCTGCCGACTACGAGTATAATCACTTGGCGGAACGCCCTGTCCCCCACACCGTTGGCTGTTATTTTCTGTTGTTCGGGAAGGTCCCCCCCGGCGTCAGCATGTTGGTATTACCAGGTAATACTACTAAGGCTGAGATAGAAAGTTTGAAAATCTGCTTACGTGTATCGTACTCGAGTACATTCCATCTCCACGCTCGGATATGACATGATGTCTACCCCTAACCCCCCCTTTTTGTTTCTCTCCTTTTTTTGTATTCCCCTATCTTCCTTTTGACGAGCCAATTCCCGGCCCACGTACGAGTAGACCAGTACTAGGTACTGCGTGCTTGTGTCACGTGCCCATTTTCGGATTACATACACTCAGGTGTAAGATGCGCCCTAGTGAATATACTCGATATTATACTCCGTATACGAGTATAATGTCGGGTCCCAATAGATCTCCATCCTCTCTACAACCGACGACATACCGACTTATATGCCCAACATGAGTAACCTGTATTGCTCGGGGAACTGTAATGAATTGTTAGGGGCCCAATATTTCTCCAAACTCCACGTAATTAGATGATAACTTGCGCCTTCTGAATACGCAGCAGAAATCAATACCAGATCTATATTTACTAATTACCTGGTACCTACTACTGTACTAGGTAGGTACTAGTAGCAATATGCCACATTACACTCGGATACACGGGCACGCATACTGTATACACCTGACACATGCATCAAGGGTCGAATACACACCACAATACACACGATATATTGCACTCGCTAACGTCGCTCCTTCCTCGAGAACCTTCCAGTGTAATTGTGAAGGTCTCAACCGCTGCATCACTTCTTCTTCTTCTTCCTCTCTCCCTCTCTCTCCCTCTCTCTCTCTTCAACGTCTCTCCACTTGGCCACGTGCTTGGAGAGCAGCCTCCACAGCCGCAGTTCGAATCAATAAGTAGGCCCCTTCCAAGACATGTATCAAAGTCCCTGCGCTCTCACCCGCTCGGCAAAACTCTCTTTTAACTTGATTCCAGAAGCTAACCAGGTTGGCAGGCAGGCGGCTCCCCCACCATCAAACATGGACCCTTTCGACTCAGGCTTCGATGACGGGGATGATGGCTTTGAGACATACGAATTGACAGGCGCGGGTCCCAATGCTGTGCCAGATACCGACACTGGCAACCAAGTCTCGACAATGATCGACTACCAGGCCGGGATTGCCGACGATGAGACTGATGACCACGACAATTCCGACGCTAGCTCCTCGACTTCGGGACGTACAGGACGTCCAGGTGGAGGAGAGCCGCTTCGGGGAGGGCCGCCCCGGGGGCGACTCCTTACTGGCTCCGACCCATTTGATTTGGAAGAGGACGATGGGGAAGACTGCGAGACCAACGGCGCTGAAGGTTATAGATACGACAATGTCAGCGACAGCGAAGACGAGCCTAAATGGGCTTCAGAGCACTGCAGGACGTCTTGCAGACCAGACTGGGCGAGACTACACCAAAAGTCTTACTGGCGGAAGCAGCGAATCCGATATCTCCGGTCTCAAGCCAGACAGCAAAGAAAGGAAACTCTCGAGTTGAGGAGAAAGTTGCGAGAAGCCGAGCAAAAGCTTCAAAGCAGGCTAAGTAAGTGTGGTAAGCACACAGAAATTGTATGTTGTCTTTCTTTCCCTGCCCTTGACTGATACGCCAAGATAACATTTTGACAGACATGGAGAGAGAAGTGCCGTAAGCTTTTCGAAGCCTGCCCCAAACCCAGCATCAATGGCTGGTTGAGGGTCTGCGAGAGCGCCCACGAGGAGTCCAATATCTGTTACGATCAAAGTTCGATCCATCCCAAGCTGAAGCTGGAAACACCCAACCTTGGCGACATTGCGGCGGATCGCGCGGCTGAGCAGCGCTTCCGCGAGCCAGTTCTCCTTGATGGTACTGACCCTTCAACCCCGGCTTTCCACAGCCTTCCGGCGCCGGTGCTCGTCGAGATACTGAGACATCTTCTCGTCTTCAATCAACCCATCCACTGTATCTCTCGTCTAGACCGTCATGTAGTACCTGACAGTCTGCCTGTGAATGCCAGTGGGCAAGTGGGCCTCTTGCATCGGTTCCACATTGGGGCTTCGTCAGTCAGTCTCGCATATGCGACGAAGCCCCAGCGACTTCTTGCGCCGCTTCGAGTTTGCAAGAAGTGGTGTCTCATGGGTTGCGACATCTTCTACGGCGCGAACAAGTTTCTTTTCTCCTCGCTTGGCGAGTAGGGCCGCTTTGCGGGAGGGATTGGATCCAGACTACAGCGTGTCCAGCACATCGAGCTGCTCTGGAAGGGTCTCCAGTATCTGACGTACAAACCCAGCGACCACGGGAAGAAGACTTCTAGACGGACGCAGGTCTTGGCATATCTTCCGCAAGCTATCCGCCTCAAGACTATCTGTATCTACATCCAGGAGACCAATTCATCCTATGTACGCCGACGCCACGAGACCTCAGGTATGGTCCGCTACATGGAGGGGAAGACACGCCGGGCGCCCAACTATCGCCTGTGTCGCTCTCTACGAACCCTTCAAGGCCTAGACTACCTCACGTGTCTCCGAGGTGTCACGGATATCAGCTGGTACGACTTCGACCAGTGGCTGCAGAACCGCAAGATCGTTCCCATCAGGGACTTTACCTTCCAGCAGGACGTCATGACCCAGGCCGGCCGCGAAAAGAGAAGCATCGATAAGAGTCTTTCGCAATGGAGACGCCTCGCCCCGATCTTCACCTCTGGGGACTCTGACGACTCCCAACTCACGGATGAGGAATGGGAGGCTCTGGAGGCGTTCTTGGACAAGATGCCCACCGGACCGCCCACGACAGCCGCTCCGGCGGAGGGCCTTGTCCCCATCCGCTCGAAGCCAATCGCCACTGAGGGTTGGGGAGATGAGGAATCGGAGGATGAAAATGCGCCGATTATGGTTGATTTGACGGATGATGAAGATGCGCAGATGATTGATTTGACGCAGGACTGATAGGTGCATACATCTCCGACAGTGGGG
>JPKY01000132.1:0-65600 GCA_000769265.1 Hapsidospora chrysogenum ATCC 11550
GGGGGGGGGGGGGGGGAGCAAGATGTTTGAGGTTGTCTGCATGTCACATCGAGGCCTCTGCTAATGTACTGGTTCATATGCGCTTGCTCGATCATATACATGGACACGTCTACCCATCTCACTAGCAACAAGCACGACGCTAGGGCATCAAGTACTTATCATTTGACGCCGATGAAGCCAATGCCCGCCCTCGCTTTCCTGGTCGCCCTCCTGAGAGCTTGCTCCTCATCGTCTGTCCACTTGACGCTTAGCTCATCCCACTTCTTGCCGGGCGTGTTGTACTCCTTGCGCCACTGGGCCTGCATCTGCTGCAGGCGCGCCATCTCGCGCGGGTCGCCCGAGCCGCTGTACACTATCATGGCCGTGCAGGGGGGTAGCGCTGCGTGGATGCGGGAGAGGCGCTCGGAGACAGCAACCAATGCTTGCTCGAGGGGCGAGGTGGCCTCAGCCGAGGCGGCGGCTGCTGCTGCTGCGGCGGTGGAGGGTGCGGCTACGGATGCGTCACTGGGTGGTCCACCGTCGCTGTTGGTGTTGTCCACGCGGTTTTTGTTCCACCATCCCTGGAGGGCTTCGAGCTCGCGCATCCGGGCCCAGACGAAGTCCACGCCACCGCCCTTGATCTCCAGGCCATCCGGATCACCGTTGACGGCGCGGATAACGTTGACGGTCACCTCCTCGTCGTTCTTGCAGCCCAGCTGGTAGGTAGCGCCGGCGCCGGCGCCCTTGGCCGGTTGGCCCCAGTCGACGGCGGCGCTAGTCTTGCCAACCTCTACTCCACCGACGGCGGCGTCGCCGCCCTGGGCCTTGTACGCTGTGCCTGCCCGGCCGAGCCGCCGGAACAGGTTCTCGCCCTGAGAGTCGGAGGTGCCCCAGAGCTTGCCCTTCTCGCACTTCTGCTTCACGAGATCTAGGCATGTCTTGGCGTCCTCGATGCTGTTGTGACCGCTGGCGCCGCCTTTCTGGATCTCCCTCGAGAGGTACTTTTGCGCGAGCCACTTTAGCGAAGACTTGAGCGGCGGCCCGCGGGGATGGGGGTAGAGGATAGATGTATCGACGATGTAAGGGTGCGCGAGTCTCAGCGCCTTTGTGTCTGACTCGAGAGAGTGCCCGACGAGAATTGCCCGCGAATGTAGGAGATCAAGGAGCTTCTCTTGTATATCCTTCAGTGTAGTGGTCACGGGCCCGAGCATCTCTGGCGTTATGCCGGAGAAGCGGGTGACGTAGTCAGTGATAGGCTTGTCAGGCTTGACGAGCTCATCGAGGACGACGTCGCCGGCCCAATCCACGAGGCTGACGCGGGTCAGAGCGAACTCGTTCTCGCCCGTCATGCACATCTCGCAGTCCAGGGCCAAGACTTCTCGGCCGGCGGTAATGCTGCCCTTCTGGATCTCCGCCTCGGGCACGGCGCCGTCCTCGAGCTTGTCGACCTTGGTGATGACCCAGCCTTCGGGGGCGACAAACTGGTCCCGGTCATCACCTTCAGGGAGGAGCGCGGGATGGAGCAAATAGCCGTTCTCTGTCAACTCATCAGCCGTAGCCAGGAAGTCAGTGATGCGTGTGCGCTCGTTCTTCCAGCCTTGGGGCTCTGATGCGGGTCTGACCCCGGAGCCTTTCTTGGACTTGCTCTGGGAGGCTGGGGCTGTGAGGAAAGCTGCCATGGGGGAGTGCATTCTGCTGTACTTGTCGTCACCCGGGGTTCTAACCGGCCACAGGTGAGGAAACATGTCTGCAAAGGGCTTTAGGGCATCGGGGAGCCTCTCCTTCTCTAGCTTCCGAGGGTAGTAGTCATCTGGTGACGTGATAATATGGTCCTGTTCCACGGCTGCCGGCTCGTTGTAGGCGGAGTAGTCGACGCCAGCCTTGAACATGGCCTCCTCAAGCCCGGGCACCATGATGGCCACGATCTTGCGAAACTCCGGGCGGTGCGAGACAGCGACCCACTGAGGGCCCGGCCCGTCGGCGAAGATGTAGGTGACAAGGTCGCGCAGGTTATTGAGGTTGATCTTGGAGTTGAGGCGCGAGCTGGGTGAGAAGGTGATGGAGGGGTAGCCCTTGCCGGGCTTGGGCAGCTTCTTGGACTTCTTGGCCTTCTTGCTCGGCCGCGTGACCACCTCCCACTCGCCGCCGCCATCATCCTCGTCGTTGGGTTTGGCCCGCTTCAGGCTTCCATCGCTGGGGCTGTGGTTGGCGGCCTCGGTGGCGGTTGCCTCCGCGGGGGAGGGGCTGGTCATATCGTCTCCGTTTGGGATCCTTGGTCGGCTTTGCGTTCTGTCGTCGATGTCGCTGATTATACACTAGTACTCTTCAGCAGGTATAGAGTCGCCTCGCACGGCAGTTGCGCTTCCCGGCTCTAGTTAGGCTTCTTGTCCGCGGCGTCTTCGTCGTTGCTCGGCCGCAATTGTGTATTCGTGGGCGACCGTCTTCGAAAGTTGGCATCGGGTTTCTCGGCCTTCTTTCCTGTGCTGCTGCGAACGATGGGCTAGTATAGACACATGCGTCCCCTGGGATGATAGTGATTCAGAGACTGCGGCGGGTCAGGTCTTCAGCAGTGTTTGTCGATGTTTCTTCACCAAAGGAAAAATACTGCATGTCAACCGTCGCATGGAGCACAAAAGCCAGGGAAATATGAGTACGTACATCCTTATCTTATCGGTTGCTCCACTCCATAGCTGATGGTTCAGGTAAGTAGGTACCTAAGTAGGTAGGTGCTACTAATTAGTACCTGTGGGCTATGTATGGATTGGCCAATCAAAACGCGGTTCACCCTCTTGCCATCTCGTACGCGGCTCACTCCTTCCCTCTCCCTCGGCGACTGCGCTGGACGCAACTGCCTCCAGATCCGTTCGTCGCGACATCTTCAAATCTCCGCCACACCGTCAGAAGGGAATCGTGACCTCAGCCTCACCATCGTCCCCGCGGCACCTCCCATGGCTTAGCTTCATTCTCACTATTGTCGACCATGCCGCCTGAAGCCGAGCAACCATGGATCTCGTCACGTGTAAATGCTCCGCATGCGACGCCAAGCTGGGCTTGAACATCGCCAACCGCTGGACGGGGATCGGAAAGAGCTACTTGACGCCAGATGCCGAACCAGAGACGAGACATCTTCCCATATCCACGACAGGCGATATCCTCTTTGGCGAGAAGGATACTCTTATTGCTGGATGGTACAATTTCTATTCCTCCCGCTGCTTACACAATAAACTGGCGTTCCCCCCGCTGACGCTGACACCAGCGAACTTCGACGAGCTCAGTGTACTTCTTGCGGGGGAAATCTGGGCTTAAAATGCCTGAATGCTCCCGTTAACCATGTTCTTAGGCCGTGAGCAGATGGGCAGTCCTTGATTTCCGCTTTGATCCCGCTGACCACTTGAGTAGTGGACGGTTCATCTTCCATGGCTCGGCGATCAAGCTGAGGTCCGCGCTAGATGGACGTCGTTCAGCCGAGCCCAAGATAAAAAGGACTCTTCAGCTCCACGTGCCACAGCCCTCAGCACCGCAGGCGGATCAGCCATCCCCCTGTGGTGATGAGTTGTTCACGGATTTCAACTCATACATCGCCACGTCTGACACCGAAGTGGCTGACCTGCTCGAGCTTCAGGCGGATCTCGAGACCCAAAGGGAGGATATTCAACAAATCTGCACCGCCGGTACTCAGATTGTGTCAGAATTCGAGGATTCTCTCGGACAGGCGACGAAGGAGTTGCGGGATGTCCGAGGTGAAGTGGCAGCACTGCGCCAGGATGGCGATAAGAGAAACCAAGGCCTGGCATCACTGAAAGCTGAGCTCGAGGAACTGAGACGGGACCGCTCCCACAGCACGCTGGTATCTAGCCTTGAACAGCGATTCCAGAAAGCCAACCGCGCAGTGACAGAAATGAGGGATTCTGTCTCCAGCACCAGCAACGATGCTGCGGACTTGCGTTTCCAACTCTCCGAAGCGCAGAAAAAGCTTCATCGCGTGTCAGAGGAGAATGTCCAACTCCGAAACGAGCTTTCTGAGACTAGGCGACTTGCAGAGGACAGTGTCAGCATGGCCAAAGGGTATGCCTCGGAGATGTCTTCGTTGCGGAATGAGATTAGACAGCTCCAGGCCGATCTGGATAGGTCGTGCTCTTCACCAGCCACGGCGGAGAACCCTTCGTTCCCGTTCCACGAGCTCGACATACTCGCCAGCAGCATTTCCAAAATTGGAAACCGTGCTAACCAGGTCGAGACCCTCCAGATGGAGCTGGACCTTATCAAGGCTCGGGTCAAGCGGCTTGAGGCGGCGCCTCTATCGACACCTTCTGCGCGCACTGCCCTGCAGGGGGGCAATGAATCAGCCATCATCTATAGCGGTGATCCAGTTGAGGACGAGTTGTCTCTGGTCTCATCCGTAGGGCCCAGCCCCTTAAAGCGGAAGTTCGGTCCGCCAGACAGTCGAGGATCTCACACCACGCCGCCGAAACGTATGGAGATCACTTCAGACTATTCGAGTGCAAACAAAGGAACATCAACCAGCTTCGAGAAGGGGCAGACATCATCGCCTATTGCCGATCCTGCTCCCCTGTATCCATCCCAGCCGCGTCGGGCAAAAACTGGCACCCTAGGTAAGGGGACGCGGCTGAAGCGAGGTCCGAGCGTCAGCAGGAAAGGAGAATCGTCAAGCCAGAAACGAGCTAAGGGCTGAAATCTTGCGACGATTGGGTTTGCAGAGTTGCATGTCGTCGTCTCCCTTGCTCGCAACACTTTCAGCCTCAAGCTCCGCGGAACTCATGCTCTAGCGCCTCTTTCCCCAGGCTAGCTAAAGTATGGACTGGATCCACGACCGCATATTGGAAGAATTTCCGGGATTGGTCTGCTTCCGGATTCGTCGCCCAGGCATTGATGAGGGTCAGTGCCTTATCCCTACCGGGGAGCTGGCCGATATCCTTCAGCATGTCCTGTGCGTCCACCGCCAAGTCCCATTCCTTCACAAACTCTTCTGGGATAAGGCGGAGGGCCATCATGAGAAGCATCTGGCAGAGCGACACTTGGTCGATGTCTTTCAGGGTGTCCTGAACTCGAGTGTTCAGATCGGATTTGGAAACGACACTGCTGGGGGGCTGGCTCAAAGAGCTTGTGTCCGCCGCTGTGTTGGAAAGCAGCTTGGCGATCCGGAACAGGTCCTGAACACGGACAGAGTGGAACGGCGGCGGATATCGATAGGAGTCGCAGGCAGTGGCCATGAGGCAAGCAGTGGTCAGCGCGAATGACCAGTTCTCCTCGGCCGCGTAATAGCTTGATGCGTCCGCTACAAGGTGCGGCAGGGGAGCCATTGCCCAGAAGTCACTCTCGGCGAAGTTCTTGCATCGTTGATAACGATGGCACAGGCTGGCATGCTGGGAAGACTCAGTGTCGGGTGTAGCAGACGATTCGATATCCGCTAAAACCTTCCCGGCTTGGGTATTCGCGGCTGCTGCCTTTTGCGTGTCTACAACCGCTGGGTGCTGATGAACCTGGGAGACTTCAGGAGCAAGACTGAAGCAGTTGAGGTCGAGATGAGGATAGAGCGCGGAGGCTTGGTATATGTTGAGATTACCCCTACAGCGTGGGCATTGGCACTGGAAGTTGTAAGGCGCAAGCGCCTCGTTACGCTTAGGTCTAGGCAACGTATAGTCTGATAAAGAAACCAAGTCAGCCTTTCCTTTTTCTTTCTTCCTTTTTTTCCAGTGCACTCGGTTTGATAATGGGCCCCTCAGCTAAGCTCTGCTTACCGATGTAGGTGATCTCTATCTCTTCGCCAGCTTGGATTGCCATCGAAGCGCGGAGCACGATGTTCCTGCCAGCTACCTGGACCTCAGCACTGGGCACACAAGAGTGATTGATCATGGCGAGTGTCGGCTCTACAAAGACAGCCGTCTGGTCGGGATTGTCCTCTGACCAGTTGAAGGCATTGGTTTGGATCTTTGATTCGTGTTAGTCTGTCATTCTGCCTTCAAACGCCACGATGGAGATTTGTAGCCTCTCAGGAGGCCTATCCGTCCACCGTCCTGTGCGCCCGATAGAATGCAAGAGAAACAAGACAAACTGACCTTGCACATGAGCTCACAGGCCCTCCTGACCTGCTCCTCGCCAGTCCCAACACCAGCACAAGCACACGCACCCAGGGCCATGACCTCGATGTCCGCCCATCGGGTGCCGCCGGCCTCAGACCGGATAGCCTCGACATTGCCTTCCAGATCCGCCAGCTCCTGCGCAATACTCTCCTTCAGAAGAGCCTGCACTAGTAGCCTCACAAGAGTAGGCAGTGGTCCCCTCCCCGCGGCGCGGAGACGCGAAAGTGGTTTGCATTCGACAGAGTGGACGGCCCGCCAGTGGGCCCGCTGGCAGGTCGGGCCGCAGTAGTAGGCGGAGTGGCAGCGGGTGCAGGCACGTGGGGGGCTGCTGCCGGAGCGGAGGCAGTGTGTACAGATGGAGGAGAGGTTGGCGACGGAGGGTAGGAGGAGGAGTGGCGTCGTGGTGGCGAGGATGGTGGTACCCGGTCGGAGGGTGGTTGTGGTGGTGAGGGCACGGCCTTTGCCGGGGGCATGACGAACTTGGACGGTTTGGGACGTTGCTGATGATTCCGGTGGTGACATGGTGCCGACAGGGTGTGTCGTGGGTTGAGAAGGATGAGTGTGTTTGCGAGTGCGTGTTGGAAGAGGTCGAAGCAAAGGATGAAATTCGATGTGAGCTGAGGTGTGAGGTTTTGGCGGCGGCGACGGTGGATCCTCCAACAGGAAGTTGACGAGACCGACCACATCGGCTCAAAAGATCACCACAAAAATCCACACTCTATTCAGAGTTAACTTCACAAGAATCATGATGTTCAGTTATTTCATTTGTCAGAAAGATTCCCCGTGATATTCAGTAAGTGATTTCTGCTGCCAATCCAAGACTACAGCTACTAATTAACTTAGTACCTACTATAGTCACAACGTCCATGTTGATGTACAAGAGAAAAAAAAAATGGCATTAACATCATTACACCCCTGAAATTTCTATAACTCGGCGCGCTCTGCAGATCGGCCAGAGTCCTTCCGCGCTGCTGCTAACCTGTCATGAAGATCCTTGCTCCAGTGCTCTCCCCCCTTGTTGGCCTTCATGATCCTCTCGACGTGATCATCCCAGCAGCCCTCCTGCTGCTGCTGCTGGCACTTCCCTACCGGCCACTGGCCCAGCGTGGCGCCCATATCTTCATCGAGGAAGTTATCCAACGCTAGCTGCCCGGCTTTGCGCTGTGCACTCGCCCAATCCTCGCCCTCGGGGACCAAGACCTCGAGGACTTGGTTCATGCCGCCACTGCGGAGGAAGTCGGCGCGGATGGCGTCGTCCTTGATGAGACCGTTGATGGCGGCGACTCTGGCCTTGGCCTTTGATGCAGCGGCGGAATCGCGGGCAGAATCCTGCGGGACAAAGCTCGAGTAGAAGCGCTGGCGCAGCGTGTGAGTGTCGCCGGGACACACAGATCCCATCATGTTCTCCCAATCCTTGGAGACTTCCTGCACCGCAGTCGGATTATTCGACAGGGCACCAGCCAGGATGGCGGCTGCCTGCTGACCACGGCGGGTGTTGGCTGAATTGCTGTCCTCCCTATCCTCCACCATGAGACAGAACAGCGCACCCAGGGCGGCCTTGTCCTCGGCGATCTTGAGACCGTAGTAGATGTCGTGTGAGATCTCCTCGAGCCACTCCAGCGTATCGTCGAAATCACCACCAAGCTTGTCGCCACCGAGGGTGGCCATCTTGAGAGCCTCGGCGAAGGACTTGGCATCCTCACTCTGCGGCTCAGGCTCCTTGATCTTGCCTACGGGCTCATACTTGGGCGCGTCCTTGGGTATCCGCGGCTGCCCCGGCTCCTCTGGTTCCACAACCAGCACCGCCTGCTGATGCGCCACACCCTCGAGCTCCGGTGGGACTTCGCCCTCCACGTTGATCTTGGCCTCCAGCTTGCCCGAGGTCATATTCATGCGCACATGCAGACCCTTGGGGATCTCCTGGTCGCCGTGGACGGTCTGGAATTCATTGCTCGGCTTGAAGACCCGCGGGTAGCACTCGCTTGGGTCTGAGGTGTGGCAAATGAGCTCATCGTCTGGGTTGGTGGAGGAGGAGGATGATGATGATGATGAAGCTGCCAGAGCGAGGGCTGGAAAGATACACAAGGTGAGGAGGAGGGCTGCAAAGAACAGTGGTGAAGGCGACTTCTTCCTGCGAGCGCGATGCATTGTATCTGTATTTCGTGTTTTATTTCTTAAGTCGATTTTGCGGTTCGCCCGCAGTAAGTCGTAAGACACCGCCGAGAGGATGTAAGAGGAGGAAGTTCCGAGTAAGAGATGGCGGCAGAATGTGACTGGGTATCTCAAGTTGCGCAATAGAGGGATTCAAGCACTGGAAAAAATAAGATGAGAGCATGTATGAGATATCCGTGATGAGGAAAGAAGATATATGAGATAAAAGTACAGGGCAGGTATGTCGCGTAAAAGAGTGGGAGGCGAGGACACGAATCAAGCCAGATTTCATCGAAAGCCACAGAAGGTGTTAGTGAAGACCTCGTTCCAAGTGTCCACAGCGCAATGGATGGATGGCGGGTGACCCGAGTTCAGTGCTCCACGTGTGCTGTCAGACACGATGGCATCTGATTGGCCGAGATGTCGGGCCCATACTGCTTACTTAATGACCAACGCAGTCATCCTCCAACTTGGTATCGTGACCTGGTTACCGTGGCCGTTCGGATTCCTTTCCATCACCAACTCAAATACGTGTTAATTGGCCGCTGGGCGCCGGCTTTTATATCTGCCCGCGATCCCTGGGTTATCACCCAAACAAGTTGCAGGGCGCCTTTCCCGCTCCTGTCTCGCGCACCTAATCAGGCCTATGGTAGCACCTTGTCGATGCGCGGCACCGCTCCCAACCCACTTGTCGGAGTGTCACGAAGCCCCCCCCCCCCCCCCCNCCCCCCCCCCCAGAGAAGCTTATCAGATAATGTCAGAGGAGCTTGAATTCCTCCTAGGGGAGTCTTCTACCCCTCATCCTTGAGGCTGGTCGACCTGCGGGAAGCCGTTGAATTCCTGGGCCAGGTTGGAATGGGCCTATCCGTAGTAATGAGACAACCACCCAGGCTTCCAGCCCCATCCATGAGGTCCACGACTGCGGTACGGACACTGAGGGCTCCCATTGCATGTGGCCGTGTCATTTACACTCGAGGCTGGCGGAGAAATGGCACATATAAGGAGGCCGACCTCGCAGCTGGTCGCCCCAAGGAGACCATGCCATGAACTGACAACTATATATATCTCCATTCACGCCTCTTCGCCGTTGTTCCAACGTGACGATACTACTGGGTATCTGTATCTGGGAAATGCCGTCGCCAGCAAAGAGGATGCTTCTCTTGGGCCTAGCCCTGGCTCTCCTCGTCGTCAACCTCCACGCGGCACCCATCTCGCACCGTCGCAGGCACAGCCACGACTCCGTCCTCTCCAAGCTCTCCGACCGCAGTCACCACCACCACCACCACCGCCATCACACAGCTTCCATAGGCGCAGTCTTTGAAGCGCCTGTGGCCAGTCGCCAGGTAGCCACAAGTGACCGCTTCCCGGTGGGGCCTATGGCTGAGCCCGGCCTAATGGGGTTATTCGGCCCTCGGGTCATTGACGACTTTGGCATTCTTACGCAGGAGGATAGACAGGCATGAAGCATAGATCGGTATCCGGCGGTGTACGACCCGTACTGGGTGAACTGGAACCATTGCAATGGATGTTCTTCTTCGTCCGTAGCTAGCCGTGGGGGCTGATAGATGAACAATGGCATTAGCATGATGGTATCGCCGACGCCCCCAAGTTACATGCAGTCTTGAATTGCAGCTGTAATAGACAAATGCGTGTTAAAGCAATGTTCATATGCGACACAAACGATGAATATGCAAAGCCGAAAGAGTCGACATCTGCAGGGCGTGAATTATGCGATATCAATACAATACACAGTACATATGGTACATATGTACAATTATACACTGTCCAGGCGACCCGTGTCACTGCAAGATGGTGTGTTGAGATGGATACTACCACTGTGCGAATATTCCATTCGCGTCTTGCCTGGAGCTCTGCGCGCCACCGTCATCCAGGCTGGCCGCTCCACCCACCTCCCATCTACATCCATCGTCATCCCTCCTTTACCATTCCGCCGCCGCCACCCCTACACGTTCCAGCCTTGCGACGATCGAACGTTAACTGACGCCGATCCTCGCGACCTCTGCCACCGTCCTTCGTCAACAACCGCAGTGAACATAGCCAAGCACTCCCTGGGTCGACCGTCGCCACCTTCGCGCCTAGGGAGCACGAAGCTCTCGACGCCGAGCTCTTGCGCAGTGACTGGAAAGCCATTACATCACTGTCGACTACATAATCCTGAACCAGGACCACCGCCGCCATGCCGTCGCCGCGCCGAATCCGCCTCCTCATCCTGGCGGCAATGGGCATCACCGTCCTGATGCTCTTCTACACCTCCCACATAAACAGCGCGTCCCCCCGAGGAGACCGCGGCCTGCGCGGCTTCTACGACAAGACCATGAGCGCGATGGACGAGAAGACAAAGGCGTCCGCAAAGTACGGCGGCGCCGGTGGCGGCCAGAACAAGCCCCTGCCCTCGGCCGACAGGGACCGCGACGGCGACATCGACGCGGATGATGATATTATGGGTGCGGAGATGCAGGAGCGGCTCAAGGCTGCTGAGATGAGGGCTAAGGACCTGGCGAATGAGAAGGCTGGCCTGCGCCCGGATCCGCCGCAGAATATTGTCGGCGTGGGCAGCTCGGCTGATGGGCAGGACGGGTCGTCGCCAGACGGGGACTCTCATGTGACCGAGGAGGAGAGGGACACCGAGGCGGAACTAAACAGTATCCTGAAAAAGTCCCCGAGTAAGTGGCCAATTTCTGGTGTAACCGTTATGCATTTTCACAGCTAACCGCCGCGTGCGCCAGCCATCATCTTCTCTAAAACCTATTGCCCCCATTCAAAGCGCGCCAAACAGATCCTCCAGGACAAGTACTCCATCACGCCAGAGCCGTATGTTGTCGAGCTGGACGAGCATCCGCTGGGGTCCAATCTGCAGGACGCCCTAGAGGAGAAGACGGGCCGCAGGACGGTGCCCAACATCCTGATCAACGGCGTCAGCATCGGTGGCGCCGACGAGGTTGCTGCCCTCGATCAGTCGGACGAGCTCTTGAGCAAGATTGTCGAGCTTGGTAGCAAGCGTATAGACGTTGCCAAACGGCCAGCGTCACGCGGCTCGCGATCGTGAAAAGATCGGAGGGTAAAGAGGGGAGCTCTTGGAGAGTACATGAGCCCTGTCTACTATTGAACTGCACACCAACATTGTCGAGTTCGTCAGCAAATGTACCAAAATCGCCAGGCGACCAGGATGACGAGCCTCGCGCGCCCCCTGAAGAACAGGAGGCGAACACCCTCCGCGGGCGAGGGGTTGGGGGAACACATGGCCCGTCTGATCTTCTACTATTGACATACCGCGGTGCACCGGGAGTTGCACCTGCCATTGTTGCCGGAATTTTGGGTGTGGATATTGCATTGGCATAGGGACAAGGCCGGTCACAAAACGTGTTTCGCTTTGTGGGATGAACTTTGGCTATAACGAGGCATGATGGCGTTTGGGGCAACGATCTCGGGATTATATGTACGTATATCACTACATACCTGGACGTGCCTGGGACAAGGAACTACTATAACAGGACACGTTCAGCAACACAAACGTGCCTTGAAGGTGACTGTGGGCTTCAAAAGGGACTGTAGGTACGTAAATATTGTGCAAGGGGCGCGTCGAGCGAGGCTGACAGCCAGCTGATCCCGAACATGATATAAGGACAGGGGATGGCCAGAACAAGATATGTCTCGCGAGACGCACCTCGAAGGAGATTCTGGGGCTCTCGTCTGCAATGTGCAGCTTTATAGAACACGCGAGGACCAGAACAAGAGATGTTCCGCAAGACGCACCGAAAGGAACGATAAGACTCTCGTACGTACTGAGACTGGCCCGTCGAGCAACGCGCCGCCATCCAGCTAGCCGCGAACAAACTCCGACTTGAACTGTACAGGTCGAGAACAACCCCTTTTACGAACACGGGACTTGAAACTAACTATTCACTCGCCACTAAGCCAACAAGAACAGATGAACAGAGCGGTCGTGTAGTGGACGCCTTTCCTTCCGTCGGTTCTTCCTCCTTTCTTTTCCTCTTACACCTACACGACCTACTCCCACCATCGCAACGCAGCATACCTATCGCCACCACATATCAGAACATAGCAGCTCACGCACTTGCTCATCTCACCTCTATCTTACCATACGATCCCAAGCACGGATAGATACCCCACACTCTTCCGTCAACCCCTTGTGTTGATCTTCCACGCCCACCGACACGATGCAGCGATTCCTGCAGAATCCAGAGCTCTTCTTGGAGGTAGCGCAGCATGCGAACCACGAGACGATCCAGTCTCTCCTGAAGGTGAAGGCATTCAGGGGACTCATGCAAAGCTATATGAAGGCAATCCTGAAGGAGAGCCACGCGAAGTATGTTCTCCCCCCTGACTATGGTGGATCCCCGGGCCTACTCGGCTACGAGTATGTGCTGATCTCCTTCAGTACCTGGACGCACCTCCCGATTCTGCAGCCCGTGTATGAGTGGAAGTCCCTGAAGATTCTCGAAGCACGCGAACGCGAGATTGAGTTCCTCCTCGACTCGTCTTGGTTGAGGCTAGGGCCGGCCACCGGGCCCGCTGGAATCCCGTGGCCTAAACTCGACCCTGGTCCTAAGGCCAAGTTCCGAGCCCTTCTCAAAAAGGGGCTATATCTTTGCGATACCATCAGGGACATGGAGGCCAAAGCCGTGGTTGAGCTCGGGTGCCCATCCAGGGCTCATGCTTTCCATCCCGCACGCTGGCCATACGAGGAACCGGCTGCCCCGGGCTCGCCGCGAGATTTCTTCTGCAGGCCTGGAATGGTACATGAGACAGACACAGACATGGTCGAAGGAACCATGAAGCGGGTGATCCCCCAAAAGACTCGTAACTTGCAGAAGAAGTTTCTAGGGGTCGCCCCCGTCGACGACCTCGTGGCAATCTACATGGTCCAACGCATCGTAGGCGAGAGCTGGCTCGAGAAGTGCATCCCCTTCGGGGTCGAGCACGGGGTCGACAACCTCGTCCCCTTCTATCTGAATGTCCTACAGGAGCTTTTGATGCGTCATGGAAGTTGGTACCTGTACGACGAGTTCCGGGGCGACGCGGCAATGGGCGCGCGCCTCCTGCAGGCGCGCCGCGAGACTGCGGAAGAGCTTAGAGAAATGGAACTGGAACCCGATGGAGCGGATAGAATGCTCTTGATCGTGATGTGCTATGAGCTGAGCAGACGTCTTGGGGTGCAGCCCCACGAGCTCGCCGATGAGGTCGCGACAATAGTCGAGCAGATGATTGGCGCGGAGAGGCCTGCATTCAACGATCCTCCGTCGTGGCAGATCCAGCCCTAAGCCCCTCAGGAGCCCGCGTAGGAGCCTGATCAGGTGCCCCAGCTGGAGGCTCGAAGAGTCGCGCGAGTCCGACGGCATGCTCTCGCTGGATCCAGACGCGCATCTCCCGCCGAACTCAACGGAGTGGGATGATGATTCCGAGTACGTGTAGACTCTGGGCATGGACCTACGAAATGCGGGCGAAGGGCCATGTCTTTTGAGAAACGCATTTGGGAGCTGGGATGAGGTGTGGAGTTGGAGAATGTGAATGGATCTGAGAAATTGTATCTGTATGTGTTTCATTTTCCTTGCGCTTACGAGCAGAGGGTATGGCAGCAGTGTTCGTGTTGGGGGTTGCTTTTTCAAGGGTCTTGATATTGGCATCTCCGTAATGGAGTTGGTCTAATGGACTGGCTGGTCCTTGTCCGAGAATACGCAGCTAGCTAAATACGACTGTGTTTTTCCTTCTTTTTTCTTCTTCTTATAAGTGTCCATCACAGGCCGAATTGCACCGCATAAGTATGTATGTGTTCCAGTAGTGCGATCCGTCGTCTTATAACCCCGGATATTTCCTGTTTAGGAAATTTTCGGAAGGTTTACAAATGCCGACGGGATTTCTTTGACGACCACAGACATAGCATCTCAGTGGAACCACTCTTGCTTAGAAATTTTCGGAGCATATGGTGAAATCGGGCTTTAGAGAAGGCGCGTTGTCTATATATTCCAAGTGGAATCTCTCGTTGACACTCCCCCTGTTCAGCAGTGTCACCAACTACTCTACTACATGTGCCTGGCAATAGTACTGGAACCACCACCACCCACCCACCCACCAACCATGTTGATGTCTCTCCCAACCACCCAAACCGCCATCGCCTCCCCGGCAAGACGCTCGCCCCTCGTCAGCCTCTCCGCTCCAGTCCACCCGCCCGGACCCGGGGAAATTGTCGTGCTCGTCCAGTGGACCGCCTCTACGCCCCTGGACCTGCACAGGGCCGACGGCGGGCTGGGCATCACCGCCTACCCGTCCCTCTTGGGCGATGGTGGTGCTGCCGGAGAGATTGTCGCCGTTGGTCCAGGAGGTGACCTCAAGGGCCTGACTGTCGGCGAGAGGGTCATGGTCTTCGCTTTCCGCGGCCCCAAGGAGGCTAACCACCAGGAGTACATGACCATCCCAGCGTTCCTGGTATCCCGCATCCCCAGCGGGCTCACGTACCCCGAGGCCGCCACCATCCCCGTCAACCTTGTTACCGTGTTCCACTCGGTGACAAAGGACCTCGAGCTTGAGCTACCCTGGCCCGTCCCTGGAGGCGGGTGGGCACCCAAACACGCGCGGACACCCATCCTGATCTGGGGCGCGAGCAGCAGCGTCGGCGTCTTCGCCCTGCAAGTCCTCCGCCACTGGGGTTACGAGAATCTTCTCGCCGTGTCAAGCTCGAGGCACCACGTATACCTTGAAAGCGTGGGCGCGACCGCCTGTTTCGACTACACACAACCCGGTGTAGAAGACAAGATTCTCGAGCACGTCAGGATGGTGCCGTCGTCCGTTGGCAAAGGCTCCATGATCCCGTATATCCTAGACTGCATTGGCTCCGTCAAGGGTACGCTGGGGCCTCTTACCAAAATCGCTCGCAGGGGCACCCGTGTTGCCGTCATGCTACCCGTGATTGTGCGCGATGCGACCGACGAGGACGAGCCGGTGTACGAAGGTGATGTGTCCAAGGTTCTTCCGGGGCAGTGGGCGGACGGGGTGACGCTGCATGGCGTCCGGACGCACTTCTATCTCGAGGTATGCCTTCCAGGTTGCCCACCCCCTCTAGGATCGGCCGAGAGCTTCAGAAGGTGTGCTAACTGACTGTCTTGCAGAACGAATTCTTCAAGGAGAAGTTGATGTCGGAGATTGTGCCAGCACTGGTCGAGCAGGGCGTCGTCAAGCCTAACAAGTACCGCGTCGTAGAAGGCGCGACCGTGTTAGAGAGGGCGCAGAAGGCTCTGGATCTTCTGAGGCAGAGAGCCGTGAGCGGCGAGAGGCTCGTCTGGAAGATTCCAGACGCTTGAATACCGTATCCAATGGTGGAAGTGTCGTACTTGAGTACTGGCTAGGGATACGAATATCGAGACGGATCAAGCCGCATCACTCTCCGATATGTAACCCCTGAGCCGCTGAGCCCCTGGAGCTCTAAAGTCCTGAAGCCCGAATTGTCAAGTCCGTATCAAAAGATGATTGAAACCAAAACAAGACATGTATGGATGCCAGGAGACGCTTATGATGGTGATAAATTTCACAAGTCAGAGCCAGCCCAGCAGCAGTATGGGTCGAGATGAAATTGTACCACTGGATGGCTCCTTCCTCTATTGAAGCAAGTGCCTCCTTGCTCAGTGTAGAGACCAGTCCGCACCAACGCCCGCTCCCCACCCGGGTACAGCCCCGTCACACATTGCATCGGACCTTCCTCTGTACGTGAGTAGTACTAAGTACTAGTCTGACGCTGCTGTTAGTGCGGCCACTAGATATGATCCCCAATGGGCGTTCCTGGCTTCTAGGCACTAACACACGGGCCTGCAGCTGCAGCTGCCTTTCCCTGAGTGCTCAAGTAGGTAGGTAGGTGCCTACTAGTAATGTGTTTACCTTAGCACTGGCAGTGGGCTCTCATCTACTACAGGTAGCACCTTGCGGTATCGGTATCGACGTGTCCCCTTGTATAAAATGCTCAACGGTATCAAGTCCGACTTGTCTGTCACGGTTCCATTAGTGTTACCCGACAGTTATCGCGCGAACGTATCCCGGGTTCTGACCGACTTACATCGTGAGCATGAGCTTCGTAAAGTCATCCATATCCTCTGCCCGCCCGTATTGCCAGAAGTCGCTGAAGTCAAAGTTGGCAATCGTCCACTGCGGCTGCTCGCGCCACGCGCGGAAGAAGTCGACCGACGAGCCCGCCTCCCACAGGTGTCGCGACGCCGTGTAGCACTCTATCGGCTGCCACAGGTCTATGGTGACTGGGGTCATCGGGGAAGGGATTCCTTGTTAGCGGAGGGGACACTCTATTCCCTGATGGGAAACGACGTACGGGGTTCGGACTTGAGCACAGCGACGAGACACTCAAAGGCCATGGCCATGAGGATCGTCCGCTTCATGCTCTCGATGAGCACCCATTGCTGCAAGCGCGCCCATTAGCCTTTCTCTCTCGCTCTCTCCTCCTCTCTCCACGAGCATCGTGTCCAGGACCACTTACATCCCAGCTCTTAGGCGGCCGATTCCTCGACGCCCTACTGCCATGTTGTGCCTCATAATACTGTGGCAACTCCTTGACCACGTCGACCAGTTCCTTCATCCACCCCTGCAGCACCGCCCTCTCCTTCTCAGCCGCATGCCGCATCGAAATGTCCCCATCAAAGATCCTTATCGTATCCACCAGGAGCAGTGCCTGCACCCTCGCCAAGTGCTCCGCGGGTGTCTGCGTCGTCCCGCTCACGCGACGACCCTCCTCCTGGATTTCCCGTGCCGCGCCCGCCACCAGCCGCACCACCCAGCCCTTCGTCGCAGGCGTGCGGTTCGCGTAGGCCGTCGCCGCGCAGAAGGCTGACATGATGCAGCGAGGGACGTGCTTCGCGTACAGATGCGGGTGTATGAAGGGCAGCGCCCGCGTCCGGGCGAAGGTGGTGTGCATTTCTGCTAGCTGGCTGACGACGAAGCCGACGCGGCTGCGAGGATCGTGCACCTGGTGAGTCTCGGCGCTGACGCACTCGCTGATGCAGCTTGCTTCCAGGATGGCGAGGTCGCGGATGGGCTGGTAAGGAGATGGAGAGACTGGTACCGGCACGGGGTAGTTGGCCTTGGGCTCGGCCAAGCCGGGGATGTTCCACAGGGAGGAACCCGTACCGGCGCCAGCTCCGATGAGGTCGGCGATGGAGAAATCGAGGCTGGGGTCCAGTTCTAGCGTGCCCCCCGAGCTGGTCGTGCCGGTGCCCGAGGAGCCAAGGTCATACGCGTCGAAGCCGCCCATGTCAAAGTCGGCAGACAGCCCCGGGAGGTGGTCCCCTGAGCTCGCCGCTGTGGCGCCCCCCGCTCCGGCGATGGAGACCGCCGCAGACGACGAGGATGATGACGACGGCGTGGACGGTGACCCTGCGGACGGCCTCCTCGGAGCGCGTGTGTGGTAAACGCAGTCCAGTCCCCGGGCCGCGCACCGCGTGCACCTGGGCTTCGTTTTGTCGCATCGGCGCTTACCCCTCACACAGGCGTTGCAGCTCTTCTGCCTCGACACGGCCGCCTCGGCGGCGGCGCTTGTGGGGCTCCGTCCCATATTATGCCTTACATGCACCGGGTTGAAGGTATCGTCGTCCATGGCGGGAAGAGGACATAAGTAGTATTAATAAACAGGTAGACGAGATAACCAGGTCCAGACGAGAGCAGACATGAAGATGATGATTTGATAAAAAAAAAAGTTAGAAAAAAAAAGGGGGGGATGGAGCGCCGGGCGCGACCACAGACTGACGATGTGAGATCAGGCTCGAGAGCGCCAACGCGTACGGCGGACTTTTGAAGCTGTACCATATGTCAGCACGATTACTCCCCCCGTGAAACTCCGCTCCGCTGCCAACCCAACAAAAGTCCGCAAAAGGAGCTGCCCCACTCCATCACCGCCGGCTCCGGCAGATGGATCCGAGAAACCAGTCAGATCAACAATGCCGCACGGCACACGCGCGACGACACGTGGCATCGTGGCCACTGATAGTCTGATATTAGATCTAGAAACTTGCCGATTCCCTGCCCATCGCCGAGATCTCGCGCCGCACACACACATCATACAACATCACGATCCTGCTGATGGACTCGCGACTGACACTATTGACTGTGGACAGGAAACCAGCTTTGTTGCGCTTACCAGGCGTGCCCATTCTCCTATCCCGATGCGTGCATCCAGCAGCATATGTGCGCCTCCCCAGAAAGCCCAGTGGGATTTGTCCAAGTCACCCTGCCACGGGCACCGTGGGTATATATATACAGCTCCCATACCCCCTTTGAACACACAACAAAAAAAAAAAAAAAAAAAGAATCATGCCCATTGCCTCCGAATAGGCTTTGCATTGCCTTCCCTTGTCGCCAAGCAGTCAATCAAACACCATCTGACAAACCCCTCGTGCCAGATTACGAGTAACCTCCAAACCCCGTCCCATTTGATCCATGGTTTTCTCATGGGATTCCTCGCCTCCCAGTCCCTCACCCATCCCTCCCGCGCCGTATATATGTAGACAGACGAGTAAGAAAAAAGACCAGCAAAGTCCCCAATGGCTGTGAAAATTTCCGCCCGAGGCGTCTGTGCGCCTGCTGGTACAGAATAATGCCCGGCAAGACCGGGGCTCGACAGAATGGGGTGGCAAGAATCGAAGTAATTCTATGACACACACGGAACAACAGCCTCGTCGTCCAACTAGGCGGGTATATTTCTCGGTCGTCGCTCCGAATTCTCGAGTTGCCCCGTTAGCTCAGCCCAAGAACACATCGGTGCCTATGCCTGTCGTTCATTCGTGTTGCGGCTGACAGAAAGGGAGGGGAAAAGCAGACAAGGTGGGGAAAAGTAAAAATAAACAAAAAAAAAAATTGAATATCGTGAGGCTTGAAATGTCAAGTGTAATTCCATGGCGCTAAGGGCGTCTAGTACCGGTCTTGGCGGTAGCCATTAACGTTCCCCGGCGGATCATACTGAACGCCCGTCATTGACTCGGGGCCACCGCTGGGAATGCTACCGCTGATGGAACGTAGCGGCGGGAGCTCAGGCCGGCTGGAGTTGGAATAGTGTTCGGGAGGATAGGGAGTATGTTGCGATGAGGGGCCCTGGGCCGGGGGTGGTGGTGGTGGCACCTGCTGATGCTGTTGGTGCTTCTGAGCAGGCGGAGGCGGGCCCTCCCCGCGATACTGAGGTGCTTCTCCTCGATAAGCCTGTAGCTCCCGCCGCAGCAATTCGTTCTCGTTCATGAGAGCATGGCAGCGACTCTGCCACCCCTTGATAGCCTCCTTCTGCGCTCGATGCTCGTTGATGGCTGGGGACGACCTTGTCAGCATGGTACGTTACCGGAATCCAGAGCTCGGAACACTCACCTTTGGTTAGGATCTCCCACTTCGATGCTTTCGATCCCCGCTCCTGCGGCATCTCATCCCGGAGGGCATCGAAAAGTTCCTTCATTTCGGTCCGTCTCTTTCGCTCCGCGAGTTTGTGGCTCACCCTGAGTTCGGGCGTGCGGCTGTACGGCTGATTACCCGTCGGCCCGTCCGGATCCTGTAGATCACTCAACTGCCGGTGCTGCATGGAGTGGTGATGCATCGCATAGTCCGATGGGGGGGATGGGCCATCTTCCAATCGGCGCTGACCTGGAGGCAAACGCGAGTCGCCAGTGAACTGACTACTAGCAATGGATTCGCTGATGCTGCTGCGCCTCGATGCATTGTATAGATATCCCTCTCTAGCGCTTCGAACCTCTTCTTCCGGGAAAGCCCACGCCTGACCCTTAGTCGGCTCGGCTGCTCGAGCAATATGGCCCGTCGCCGGGCCTGTGATGGCCGGGGCCGTCCTGATCGCCTTCGTCTCTGGGTTCCTTTCAGCGCTGGGCTGGTACCCGTTGGAGATTCTGTTAATGGGAGGGGCCTCGAGTCCGGCTCGAGGGTGGCGCTGCGAGTTGAGCGTGTTCTGAATCGAGCTTGTCGACTGGTTGTTGCTGGCGTACGGGGAGGCGCCAAGCCGCATATCGCTCAGGCCCTGGTTGATTCTGCTGTCCACACTCTCCCGCCGCGATGCACCCCCGGCCCCCATCTCGTTCCCCTGTGTCGCGGTGTGGTTCGATTCTATCGATGGCTGATGCTCGAGTCGGCGCTGTTCAGGATAGCCAGGCGTCGTGGGGGAGACCATGGCGGCGACACTCATGTGGCTAGCCGAGGGCGAGACAAGCGTCTGCGGCACCATGTTCCCAGAAACGGGTGATGGCGTCTTGTCGGCAGAGGACTGGTAGCCTGAGGGTGCTGGGCTCAGGCCATTAACACTGAAGGAGGCGGCGGAGGTGTCTGATGGGGCGCATTAGCAAGGGCAGATGCCATTGGGCGGCGGCGGAAGGCCAAACGTACGTTTGCTCGACACGTCGCCGGTCGAGTAGAAGCCAGAATCACGTAGTTGTGGATGGGTACCATTGGACGAGGGCTCATCACTGTTAAGGATGTTGTTCAGGCCAGCAGCCTTGGGAGGCTGCGGCCGAGGTTGCGGCTGCGAATCCATTGGCGGTGGCGTTGGGAAGTAGCCGTAGTTTCCTAGCGAGGCTTCGTGTCGCCTTGCGCCGTTCAGAGCCGTCGGAGCAATGAAGACGGGTGGAGGGATGGTAATGACCGTAGTATATGTATGGTTTGGTGGGCTGCGGCGGCTGCTTGATGTGTATGGTATCGACAGGTTAAGGTAGTTGGAATTTGTTGAGCGAAGTGCGCCGGGTCAATTCGAAGAAGGGGCGGCAGACAATGGAGTCGTCGGGTCGAGCTCGTGGACAGGTATGAATGGGAAGAAGGAAGAAGGTTCAAAGAGCGACGCGAGGCAGGGTATCGATTGACCAGATGCCGTCGATGCGGAGTCGAGCGGGCGGCAGCGAAAAGGTGCACTTAGTTGCTTTTAGGTGCGACCATCGAATCCAGCATCATTGGAAGCGGTTGGTGAGGGTAGGTGAGCTGGAAGGAGTATTCGTAACTGGGGGTTAGAAGTTGGGTGCTGGTCGAGTCGAGTGGTGAGGAAAGAACGAGGCGGCGAGCCTGGGGCTGGTGGACGACTACCTAGAGCGCGACCCCAGCAGGAAGGCAGGAAGGTGGGCTTGAAGGCCCTGAACCAGGACTGCAGAGTACCTAGGTAGGTACTTCGTACCTGGTATCGTGCCTTAGCCGCTTGCCAGGGGGTACGGAGGGGTGGTTTTCCTTTGACGCTTGGGGGCCCAAGCGCCGGGTGGTGTGGGTCTGGGGGTGTGGATACGAGTACAATGTACGGATGCAGCGTGGTGCGTGCAGTGGGCAGCGAGGTCAGGTAGTACATACCGTGGCGCGGCCGAGGGTGCGTACAATACTGTACGAGACAGGAGAGTGCAGGCGGTGCGTGAAGGGGCCTGAAGGGGCCCCGGGAGAGGTGCAACAACGGGCCAAACGTCGGCCAATTTCTGTCCCGCATCCCCAAAGTGCTACGTGCGTCCTTGTACAGTGCAAACGAAGCGCCTTTGTAACTGTGTTCTGGTGCGATTCCCACGTCGCGGGTATTCTTCCTGCAGGCCCTCACAGTATCACTACTCGTAGTACCTAATCGCGCAGACCTCCCTTTCCGCTCGCAGCCGCTGATCATTTGTCGCGCATTTCGCGCCGTAAAGATGGGAGCAGTATTTCGCTGCTGTGCGGACGCATATAAAGGCCATTATTGTACCTGAACTCTACTGTACGGAGTACGGATAGAAGCGATTGACTGGCGGCAGCGGCTCCATTGGCCCTGCCTCCTTTCTTGTGCGCGATGACATGTTACTGCTTCATAGTGACGGTGGCTCGTGTACTCGGGACAATCAATGTCGTACTGTGGTACTCACCGTACGTATACTAACTGAAGTGAGCAAGAGTGTTCCGAGAGAGATGGAACCCGCATCTCGTCCTTTCGGTTGATGGAGGACGGTCGCAACAATCCCATCAGAGCCAAGTATCTCTGTCTATGCGGCCACGATCGTCGGGAGAGAGATGGTCTTTTCAGCAATCGTTCCGACGCTAACTACGGGGCTAGAGGCGCCATGACCCCGAATGAAGCCTTTGACGCCCATTACGGAGAACTGATGCCGCTGCACGTTATGGCGTCTACTAGTGTCTATCGTGGTCTATACGTACAGATGGTATGGTATACGAGTGCGAGTTCCAGTCGCTGGCCTTGGTGTCGCGATTTCTCTACACCAGGTGCCAGCCAGCCACATTCTGGGAACAACGTGGAAGTAGCTGAGCCCTGGAAGTGACCAGGTGTCCGCCAGGGAGCGTCACTGGATCGGGACTTGTCCATGGCGTACCCACGGGCGGCGCAGCCGCCGTCTCATCAGGCGAAAGCCGCGCTGTAAGGGCGGGTCGAGCCCCAATAAGTGGTGGACGGGTGCCGTTCAGCGGCCTACAACGTACTACTAGTAGCACTGCAGCGAGCCCGGCGGTGGTCCGTGGGGACCAGCGCGAGTGATCCTTCCAGCTCTCGTCCAGCCACTGCGCATGCAGGTACAAAGAGAACAAGTTCCTGCAACCCTGGCCTCCACCCATGTGTCGAGGTACCCTGATACATGTCTGCCTGATCAAGCCCTATCCTTGCGGGAGCAGGGGAGCCACCTGTCCCTCCCAAACCTTAAAGAGGAGACGAGGAAATCGTCGTCCCATCTAGCGCTCTGGCGAAATGTAACAACAATACACACGTTGTAATCCGATGTAGCATTAGTGACCATGGTAGTAACGCCGTGGCGCTTATACTACTGAGTACCTACGAGTACTAAGCAGGGTAGATATTGCTTGTTAGACGACTCATTGATAAGTAAGGTAGCTGGCCCTCTGGCTTAGTCGTCCTGAGTGAAGACCGATGAGTGTACTCTACTACTATGTACCACTAGTACTATTGGTAGTAATAGTGTAAGGTAGTAATTGCTACCGTGCTTACAGTATACCTGTGGACTTTTTGCTTTGGCCAGCGTCGTACTCATACAGGTAGTCAATGTAAGTGACCGGAAAGTGCTGCCAGGAGCCGTCCGGACCACCTGCATGTGAGCCGTCGTCTCCATCACAGGCTTACCTGAGTGCTAGTAGTAATACCGAGCTAAAACGCGTGGTGTACAGTGCGACTCGCAGCAGTCTCCTTGAGAAGCCACCACCAGTAGCTCTTATTGCCATCCACCATCCATTGATCGCTACCTGCAGGAAAGGGTAACTCGACTGATGCAATCGCCATTCTCCATCCACGACTTCTTAGTCGTTACGACCCATTCATTCACTTCGCTTCTCCTCCACCAAGCCTCCCCACGTTTAGTCGTGGCAGAGGCGCCCAGCCCTGCTTTCACCCTCGGACGCCACAAAGGCATTTTGGATGCCATCCGCGAGGCCCCCGTCAATCGGCCAGGCACTATCGCTGACCCCGAGTCCAGCCACGGGCGAGGGATCAATCTAGGGGCCGCCGAGAATAAGGAAACGCAGCCTTCGCAGGCTCTACGAGTATAGCCTAGGGAACAGGCGTGCCGACACAGGGCACTAGGCCGCCCCGTGGATTGCCATGCCGTTCCCAGAGACCAGGGGCCCAGGTCCCTCCGACACGACTCGCCCATTTCTAGCCACAGGCTGCCAATAGCCGCCGAACCAGAGAATTGGACACCCCTACCACCGAAGAATCTCGGAGAGTCGAAGGGCTCTTTCAAATGGCACACAGAGCACGTAACTACCGTGTATATATGCCATCGCGTCATTGAGTCCAAGGCATGCAAACAACCGTTGTGCACGCTTGTGATCAACGCAGGTGTGTGCGTCGTCGCCCAAAAGACGGCCACCAGCAAGAGGCCACGGCACAGTGCGTCACACCTCCGTTGCTGCTTTGAGCGGCTTGTTTAGATAAGCCAGAATTGCACCATCCATGCCGCCATGGGCTTTTGTGCAGGCGCGATCATCCGCAGCCACGTGAATTGAGTGGCACCCCCCTACCCGGTCCGGCCCCCCCCTTCCCTCCCCCCCTGGGCCCCCCCCCTCATCTCACCATCCGGCACCAAAAGGCCCACGCCACTCCATGATCTTCGTTGGCACATGGGATCTGGGCTTGGCTTTGTCGCATTGCATTGGCACATGTCGGGACACTGTGCCAACGTTCCTCTTGCGCAGCCGGCAACGCCAGGGTCGCGGCAGCTGCTCGGCGCGGCTCCTTGTTCCGGCCCCTCGCCATGGCCCGCTTCCACGGGGGTAGGATCCCGCATACATGACTTGGACGGCCTTTACCAGGGTCCCACGGTCTTCGCCATTGTGTATCCGTATTTATTGAGGCTTTTGAGGCTTTTGAGGCTTTTGGGGATGGCACAGGTATTCTGCTGCGCTGCAAGCCTGCAACGCTGGACCGGCACACACACGTCGAAAAGATCATCCACACACACACAAGTCTTCTGGGCAGGCCGGCAGGGTGGGCAGCAAACCCACCTGGTCCAATGAGAAACCCCAAGGATACGCCGCCCGATCGGCTCTCAGGATGTGTCGGTCCGTGGGTGGATTGGGAATGTTTTAATCTCATCGACAGGGATCCACCTACCCACATCAGCCCCTCGATAGCGCGTGCGCAGTCGGCGATAATTACGGGGGAGCTTGCTTGCGCTTAGGCAACCACGAGCAGCAGTTAACGCGGCGGCAAAGTAACCCACGAACCGTGGAAAACCCGCATCTACGAGTACGAGTACACGCGAAACGGGGAAGACATACCGGTTGACCCGCCATAGCCTTCGATCAGCAAATGCCGGCAACAGACGGCACAGCAAAGATGCCACCTAGCTGCCGATGTTGGATAGCAATACGCGCACGTGGCTGACAACCTCGGTCTACAGTAATTCGTTGCTCCGACCCTGACGGGAATTTGCGTGCAGCCAACATTGAATTCAACCCAAACTCCTGGGTGTGCTGTCAACATGGAAGCTCCGTTCGTTCGCATGTCTCGTCGGGTGAAGGCAAGTATTACCACTAGCCAGGAGAATATTCAGCCACTTGTGCGGTCTCTATCCAAATGTCCTTGGGCTTCGAGCTTTCTATGCGGCAGGCAAGAGAGGCTGACTATATTATACCAGGAAAACCCGATCGGCTAAAGGATGATGTATTACTACTGTACCCATTGCTATAGGTCTGCTATTGGTACATAAGCGCCACCACTACAATGCCTTCAAAAGGAAGTATCGCATGAAGATCCGGTACTGGGCCCTGGCTTATGTCGCATTGATGGGAGTTGAGAGTGGAGAAGCCCTCAAGATCCTCCGACGAACACGCCGTCGGCTGCTCCGGTCACCGAATCTGGGGATCCCTTACAATTGAAGCCTATTCGCGCCATCGCCGTTCGGATTATGGGCCTCCTGTGTTGCCTCACAGAGTCGCAGCTTGGCTGGCCACGTCGGTATCCTCACTTGTCACGTACCCATCTGTCCATGCGCCGCCCACATGCAAGGAGCATGGGAATGACAGCTGGCGCCATCATGCATCAGGCAGAAGCGTCCTGTTGCGGTCCAAATACACGTTTGGTCGAACCCTGTTGAGGGCTGATCGGAAGTCAAAATCTTCCCTAGGCCGCACCATGAGTAGGGGCGTCCACCGTCCAGGATACCGTGGTTTCAAACACGTGCTTGCGACATTCGCGGTCCTCCTCGACATCGGAGAACGGAGGCCGATCTTAAACAGGCCGATCGAGTCCTGTCCAGACATTGATTGTGTCCTAACTTACCCACCAGATTGAACACCAATGCGAGCAGGCATATGAAGCTCAACCCCGGTCACTCTATCAGCTCTCCCTATTGACGGTCCTGGCACCAAGGAGAGGAGTTTGACACCATACCCGATCTTTTCGTGGTAAAACTCCTGAGAGACGACACGGGCACACGTCACGCCGTATCAGGAGACCTTCATGCTAAGGCATTGTCCACCTTGTACCGTCTGACCACGGTGGTACCAAGTCCACCAGTATAACGCCGCACGCGACGGGCGGGTGCCTCCCGAGATGGAAGCGGTAACTGGAATGCCCGTACGTGCTCTTCTGGGACCCGCTCCCGCAACTCGCTCGACGATCTGATTCTGCCAGGGCCGGCTTGGGCTGTGTAAATCATATGACGAATACCGAAATTCTTCGCAAACCGAGCAGAGCACGATGGAGCTGTCGACTCTTACTGGCTTCTGGGCCGAGACAAGGCCGTGTGGCGATCGAGCTCGTTTTTTTGCGACAAGGGACCAGGGCGCATTCTTGTTGCCCTGGCCTGCCGTTGGCCAGAGTCTTGTCTCACAAAGACTCCGGATGGCAACGATAACCAGCGGTGCCGCGTCTTAGCCCTCGAGGCTCTTCCCAGAGATCTGTAGGCGCGGACGTCCTTGGTCCATTCTCCTTGGTCCCCGGCCTACGTCTTCCTCCTTTCCGCTGTCGACCAGCTGACTCTGCATGTACGAAGACTTGCAGTGCAGCCCACGGGTCCGGTAATGAACCATGGTGCCCAGAGTCCAAACTAGGCTCTCGCGAGTCGTTTGATGCCGGTCTCGCCCAAGTTGGGGGTTGGGGGCCCATCACTGATGTCTCACGTACACTAGTGCGAATCATTGACTTATCGACCAAACAGACTATTGCCAACGCCTTTTTCCGGCATCTGATATTCCACAGCAGACGTGCCAGAGGGGTCGGTTTCTACGTCCCCATGTGACAATCATCCCGGGCCCGGGCTGCCCACCCACCCTGTTCCCCCGCTCCTTGGAAGCCTGAGTCTCGACGCCGCCTCGTGTCATGGCGGCGTACCCGGACGATTGCGCAGACTGGTTCCGGACATGGCACGCCTGATTATCACGTTCTCGGCGCAGCCCCGATTCTGACTTTCCTTCGTGGCGGAAGACAAGTCATACCCTGACGAATGCGTTCGTAAGTCTTGTCTTCGAAAGTGGGCGCTTGGAGCGGTAAAGGTACGGGCGACGGCCCCTTACGAGGCGCATAGCTCACTCCTTTCTACCTACCAGGTGGTACCTGGCGCCTCGGCTGCACTTCATTTCGGAATTCGAAAGTCCCCTGCAGAATTATACCTCCGCGGGGCTCGGGAACGGGTCTCCGTCTTCCACCAGTGCGGATAGTTCTGATGAACGCATCGAGCCAATAGACTTCCTATTACAGCCCATTGAAGCGCAGAGCCTCGCTTCTAGATTTTGAGCGCATTTTTTCCTTGTCGTCCCGATCTCAGGTGGTACATACGGATGCTGTCCGGTAATAATTACCAGGTAAGCACCTACTAATAATAAGCAGGCAGCATGCGCAACAGAGTCGAGGCTGGAGCGGTTGGTCGGGTGGTTGTTGGCTGGGTACTGCCGGAACCATGTACCTGGACCGTGGGCACACGAGCATCCCATGGGATTGGGCCTTCCTAACGGGGACAAAAGAAAAGAGAGGAAATCAGGGTAAACGTGGTCATGTACGGGACGAAGTGTGTTGGTACTATGTGCGTATGTGCCTCGGAAGACTGTGGTGCATAGTACTGTAAGTACTAATAGTAGTATCCCGTACATCCCCTAGCATCAGGATACTCTCCGCTAGCAAAGAGATTCAAGCAAGGCCAGGAAGGGATTTAAAGAAGGATCATCCAATACATTACCCTCCGGCCCAGATATTGCGATAACCAATATGCACGGCATAGATATATGTACCAGCGTACATATGTATCCTCCTGAGTCCTGGCTACGTCTCTGATCTCTGACAGGTCGCATATTTTCCCAGATTGCCCGGCCAATCTCGAGGCCCGAGTACCTGCTTCCTGTCTTCCTGTCTTTCATATGTTGCTCTCCCCACCGGTTTTCGTTTCTTCTCCCCTTCCCCGACCCTCGCGTAACGGGCCCACAGCAGTGGCGGCCTAACTAATTAATACATGATGTTACGGTGCTATTTCCTTCCGCCCCCCCGGCCCCCACAAAAAAAAAAAAAGGCCGGGCAGGCAAAGAACCTTGCCGTTCAGCAGATCATCATGGTTTCTTTTCTTTTTTTTGCCCTTCCCGCGGCCGCCACAGCCTCCCGCGTCCTTCCCGCTCGCTAGTACCAGTAGTATCGTAATTGTCTACTGTATGTATTCTACGCTTGTGTCACCCTGCCCCGGCCCCAGCCGTGTGTTCCATCCTAGCGGCGGGAAGACGGGCCAGCGTCCCACAATTCCAATTTGATACCCAGACAACCAGATACGTATGTAATCATACGACTACTACTCGCTCATGGCACACGTAGTTTGTTCCCGGCCGGCAAGGGACATTGCGCTCTCCCCGTGATGTGTGATGTGTGGTGCGTGATGTGTCACAGTGGTACGGACTAGCAATCTAGTGCCAGGATGTAATAATACCACATGTACGTGTGTGTGTGTACCGCGAGCACACAGCTCCCCCTGTTGCGTCTGCTGGAGGGCTGGTTGGAGCATCCCCTCGAAAAAGCAGCAGCCTGTCCTTGGCCCCCATGTTTGCGGTGCTTTGTGCGCCCTTGTTACAGGGTAGCACATGTCATGTCGTGGGATGCGGTGGGTCAGATGAGGTGGGACGAAAGGGCGACAAGAGACACACATGTACATACAGTCATACACAAGGACGGGAAGTGGCTCTCTACGCGGGTACCCGGACGGGAGAACCCGTCTTGATACGTCCACGGCCCTCCCATCTAGGGAATCGGTTGTGACAGGCAGGCAAGCAGGCAGCTAGATATAGCCAGATGGTGGAAGGTTCGGAGGAGCACCGAGCACGGCATAGGAACGAGAGGGAAGGGGTCGGGACACATGTACAAAGTACCCGGTAATGCCATGAGAACCTGAATGCTCTTTTAAAAAAACACTGTCTGTCAGCTGGCTTGTTCGTCGAGGAAGCAGCACCCTATGTGTGAGTATTTATCGCGCCATGTATAAGTACGCAGTAACCAGTAATATCCCAAAAACATTGTTCAGAGCAGCGCCGGAGAACTCAGATGCATGCACGTACAGGCCCCCTCCCTAGAAGTCGAACTCGGGCCTGAAGATGTCCGGGTCCACGCCCGCCACCGTCTTCTCGGCCAGGTCACGCCTGCCCATCTGCGTGAAGACGCGGCGCAGCGTGTCGTACAGCGTGCTGCTGCGGTTCTGCGCCGACATGCGGTCCAGCGTCTCGTCCACCTGCCCGTCCGCCGCGGCCCCTGACCCGCCCAGGATCTCGTACGCCTTGCTCCGCCCGGACTTCTCGATCGACTTGTGCATGTCTAGCGCCGCGAGGAAGTGGCATGCTGCCTCCTGGTGGCAGTTGATGTTGATGCAGCTGACCCCGAGGTTGTAGCGTGCACGCACGAAGTTGGGTGATAGGGAGAGTGCCTGCTCGTATGCGGCGATGGCCTCCTCGGAGCGGCCGCTGTTAGCTAGCGTGGCCCCGAGCCTGTTCCAGAGCAGGTGGATCTGCTCCCGCTGGTTCGTGGTGCCGAGCTCCGACGAGTGCAGCGCCGACTGGAAGCAGTCCACCGCCTTGTCGTACTCCTCGGCACCGTAGAAGAGCACCCCGAGGCCGACTTGGACGTCGGGATCCATGTGCTCGCCGTCGGGGCTCAGCTGCGCAGCCTTGATGAAGAGCTTCGTCACCTTGTCGTGAAGCTGCTGCCGGTCGGTGAAGCCCATCTCCGCCGGCGGGTGCAGGTCCTTGGGGTCGAGGATGCTGGGATACTTGACCGACAGCCAGCGCTCCAGTGTCCGGTAAGCGGTGCTGTCGTAGCCCTCGTTGGTGTAGGACACGGCCAGCCCCATCAGCGCCGTGAGGTTGTTGGGGTCCAGCCTCAACGCCTGCTCGAGGGCCCGGATCGCCGCCGTCTCCTTCTCGTTTTGCGCCTGCGCGGACCCTAGGTAGACCCAGGCCTCGATGTGGTCAGGGTTCTGCTGGACCGCAGCCTCGAACGCGAGGGCCGCTAGTGAGAGGTTCCCGCCCTCCTTCATGATGCGCACGCCTTCGTCGAACGCGTTCTTCTCGTCGCGGAAGAAGTTGTCCTGCTCGAACATGTAGTTCTCGACCGCCGGGTCGCCGAGTCGTCCCCAGTCGCCGAGGCCGTTGAATTCGGGCATAAGGTCGTTGCTCCACTCGGTATCGAACTGGTCGAAGAACTGTTCCTCATTGACCATGGATCTGGCAGCAGCCGTCTCAGCTTGTATTCCTTTCCATATGGATTCGAAGTCACCGAACTCATTAGTTTCTGATTGCATGGCCTTATCCAGCTCTTCCAGCTCGCGCTCCGCGGCCGTCGCCTCGTCGGCGGGAGCTGTAGTGGCCTGCTCCGAGCCCTGCAGCTCGAGCTGCGCGAACTGCTCCTCCCACTTGGTGTCGTCGAGCTCCACGAGCCTGCCCTTGCCCTTGCCCTCGGGTTCGTGCTGGCGCATATTCTGGTGCGAGTGCTGCTGGTACATGGGCTGGAACATGCCCTGGCCGGACATGCCGTAGCCCATCCTGCTCATGTTCATCATGCCCTGCCCGAGCATCGGTCGTGTGTGAGCCGGCATCTGGTTCGTCACGCCGCTCTGCAGCGGGCTCGATCGCGATGACGACTCGGGAGCGTTCATCTGGTGGAATCGCGCGAACTCTTCGGGGCTGAAATGTGTTCCGGGAGGGGGCTTGAACGCCGACTCCATGCCGGGCTGGCTGTTAAAGTCTTGTGCCCAAGATGGCGACGTCGAACTCGCTCGCATATGGGCCTGCTGCATCGGATTTAGCTGCGCTGGGCCGCCGGGCATGGCTGGCTCCTGCTGAAGACTGGGACCGCTGTTGAGAAAGCCATTTACGATCTGCGCAGTACCAAAAGGCGAGTTAGCAATTGAAATCCCGTGTTGTCTGCTTGACACTCGAGCTGAAGAACACCCGAGCAAGAGAGAGTCCATCACGTACCTCATCCTGAGGGCCGTTGGCGTTCTGGCTTCGGAACCCATTCATCTGCCCGCCCGGACCACGTCCGACAAGTCGATCCCGCTGCAGGGTCTTGTCATCTTGGACGTGCTTCTGGAACTGGCTCAGCGGGTTGCCAGCCGAGGAGCACTCGGCACCTCCTCCCATAAACGACATGGCGGGCGGATGAACGATGAAAATAGCTGGATGTCGAGGTGATGCGACAAGACTGTATTTAGAAGAAAAGAAGAAACGATGGCATGTTTCGCTAAATAATGTGATGTGGACAGGAAGGGATCCTGGTTCACACGGCAGGGGAGCGTGGGTTTGGTTTGTCAGGACATCGCCTGCTGGGGGTTAATCGAAGTCCGAGTGGCGGGGCAAATACCGAGGCAGACCGGTCCACGGCCAGCCCGGGTCTCCACCGATCCCCTCGTGGGGACCAAGATGCACGTGACGGCGGGGAGCATGGAGGACCATGCTTATCGATAACGGCTTTCTTTTTTTTCCTGTTCGTCGCAAAACTTCCGACCAGCCTCCTCCCACGAAGCTAGTACTGACAACAAGGTACACTCGATTAGTCTATCGAGCCAGGATGCTTCGCCAAGTGTAAGTACTACCTCTATAATAGAAACAATACCCTCATTCACATCTAATTCCACCCTCAGGAAACCCCGCAATGCCCGCTCAAAGCGGGCTCTCGAGAAGCGCGAGCCCAAGGCCATCGAGAACCCCAAGACATGCCTCTTCCTCCGGGGCACAACGTGCTCCCAGATTGTCCAGGACGCCCTCACGGACCTGCACGCGATGCGCCAGCCGTTGGCCAAAAAGTTCACCAAGAAGAACCCGATCCATCCGTTCGACGACGCCTCCTCACTCGAGTTCTTTTCCGAGAAGAACGATACCAGCCTGATCGTCTTCGGCAGCAGCAGCAAGAAGCGGCCCCACACCCTGACCTTCGTCCGCACCTTTTCCTACAAGGTCTACGACATGCTCGAGCTGTACCTCAACGCCGAGAGCTTCCGCACCCTTTCCCAATTCCGCACCAAGAAGTTCGCTGTCGGTCTGAAGCCCATGCTGCTCTTCGCGGGGACCGCATTCGAGAGCCCCGTCGCCAACGAGTTCACCCTCGCCAAGAGCATGCTCCTCGACTTCTTCCGGGGAGAGACGTCGGACAAGATCGACGTCGAGGGCTTGCAGTACATCGTCTCCATCACCGCCGAGGACATTCCCGGTGAGGGCGACGCCAAGCCCCCGATCCACCTGCGGACCTACCTCATCCGCACGCGCCGCAGCGGCCAGCGCCTCCCCCGCGTTGAGGTGGAAGAGATGGGCCCGAGGATGGACTTCCGCGTCGGCCGCACCAAGGAGCCCGACGAGGCCACGCGCAAGGAGGCCATGAAGAAGCCGCGCGGCACCGAGGAGAGGACCAAGAAGAACATCTCCACTAGCTCCATGGGTGATAAGATGGGTCGCGTGCACGTCAACAAGCAGGACTTTGGCAAGATGCAGACGAGGAAGATGAAGGGGTTGAAGAGGCCGAGAGCAGAGCAGGAGGGGGAGCTTACGGAGGAGCTTAATGGCGACGATGCCAAGCGCGTGCGGCAGTGAGCCGGAGTCTAACTTATGTCGTTTCTCACGGAGTTGGGGCGTCCAAATATGGCATGTGTTGTTAGCATGGTATACTATTGCGATTCTCACTCGATCAATTCTGCCATTCTGGCCCTATGAATATAGAGTATAGGGGACGGAGATGTGTGCCCAAGCGGGATTAAAACGAACGCCTCCAAGTATCTTCCTTGGAGGCCATGAATCCACTCGTCGGTATGGCATCCAATAACCCCTTCATCCCCTATGACAGCCTGCAAGACAAGGGAAATACGTACCTGTCACATATCTAACCTTGTGATCGACTAACGAGTAGCGCCTATGTTTCGGAAGTCCGCCATTCGTTGCTTCGTATTCCTCTGTGCCCCCTACTCCGTACAGGCCATATCGCCTGTCACGCCTTGCTCACCCCGAACGCCCGATATTCTAAGATAAGCTACTTGGATACGTGATGGACAGCTACACGCAAAGATATAATAAAACAATGGGTTCCCTCCGAAACCGTGGTATATAGCCTACAACGCCTGTCGATGCAATAATACGTCCAAACAATCACTACTTCTGTCGCCGGAACTGCACCTGCCCCGTAGGGGCTCAGTCGGGGGACTCGGCAGTTAAGGGCGGCTCTCCCGTGAATGGCGTCGCAACATGCAGTAAATCTTGAGATGACTGGCCCATGAGCTCCGCCACTAACTCAATGTGATTAACGAAGCCATGGCCGTCGGTCTTGTGCCCTGTCTGATTCCAGTCTGCACCCCAGACCTCGGGGGGGATGGTGGTGCCGTCCCACAGTGCGATGCGGACCGGCCACTCCAGGTGCCGCCACCACTCGGAACCAGATTCGAAGAGGCCGACGAGACCCATGACCTCGCGCTTTGCCACGTCGTGAAGCCACCACACATTGTCTAGGCGCTTGAGAAGTGCAAAGAAGCAGGCAATTATGGCAAGAGCCCGAGGCCTCTTAAGCTCGACAAGTTCGATGAACCGACGGGCCACGGTCGCCGGAAATGCAAGCGCCGCGGCCGGATACACGCTCTTGTGTGCCCAGTTGAGCACGCATACGGCATGGGAGTAGCACTGGGTTGTGGCCTGGACATTGGCGGGGTTCTCATGTGCCAGCTCCTCGTCCAACCCCTCCAGCAGGTGTCCGAAAAACGAGTTGGGGCCCAGCGGATTCAGATCCAGCTGGAGGCTCGGCTGAGAATCTATGACATTTTTGACGATATTGCTGTTGCGGATCCATTGCCATGACGTCGCAACCACCGTCTTGACTCCCTGGAAGGCGTGGAACCATGGCAAGGGGAGCGCGTACCTGGCGCTGGGATCGTCCGATTCAGGCTCGATGTCGTCCTTTGCAAAAATGCGCGACGCCACTGATTGGAAGGCAATAAGCGAGGCAGTGAGGAAAAGGGCCTCCGCGTTTTCCGACGTGATACCCTTTTCCAACGAGGCGCAGTACTCGGCTAATGTTGATGCTGTATAGGCATGGGATGCTCGGACCAGTGCCCTGTCTTCGGGAGATTGCGATCGCAGATGCAGCGCGGCCACGGAGAGGATGGCATCAGCAAGATAGGTCCTCCCAGCAAAAGCCATCTCGGGCACCGCGCGCTGCCAGACATCCTCGGCGACCGGTGAGTCAGTGAGAAGAGTCTTGGACGTGACGTTGGTGTATTGGTGCATCAGGCGAAGCTCCATGAGCCTGCCCACCTGCCCACCTGCCCTCGATACATCAATGGGCGATGGCTGGCGAACGACACGGGGCGTGGCGGGAGGTATCGCGGAGGAGGACCGGCGCCGTCGAGCCGGGTTCGGGGGATGTAGTGACGCCGGAGTCGAGATTGGGCTGGGTGCAGCAGGCGTAGACACGGTGGCGAGGTCGTCAGCGACCTCGGGCGACTCAAAATCACACACTACTCCATGTTTTAGGCAGTTTCCGCACCGCGGATGGATCTCGTCGCACTGGGAGGGGATTTAGCATGGGGGAGGCATGTCGATGGGAGCCGAGGAAGGCATCGTACCTTGATCTTGCGGATCTTGCATCTCCTACACCCAGCGCGAGACTTCTTGTGAGACCGTCTTGGCGGCATGGCTCCGAATTGGAGTAGATGGTGAACCGTCGTCACCTAGGAGGACTCGAGTGCAAGCTGATGGCCGAGGCAGATGGTGATGGTACTCGCAACGGCAGCATGGCCGCGTCCAGCTTTCGGCTCGAGGGTCGTCTACGAAGACATGGACGTGCGCAAGATGTTTGCACAGAGTAGTAGCACTCTCCAGTTTCAGCGTCTGGTCGGGAGGTTGGCGACGGGACCAGATGAGGACGTGTCGGCATCCGCGGACGACGGAACAGGAGTTGTTGTTTGTGAGCCCAGGGTACTCGTAGTTGGGTGAAGCACAGCCACGATTGGAGCCGTACCGACGGTGGTGCAGCGCCACTGGCACAGGGCACTCACCACGGGCGAACACTGCCGTGTGGTGCCTGGTGCGGGGCACGCAGACTCCTGCCATTGGTCAATCGTGGTAGGCCTGGGAAGGAACAATCGCAGATGAGCCCTGAATGGCAACAAGTTTCCCGCCAGCACGTGCAAGTGCTCTACCCAGAGGAGGGCACTTTCCTCTGGTCACCCAGCCTGTTGCCATCGTTTGTAAACGACGCTTCGGTTCTGGTTGTTACTGTCCTCTGGCATAACTGCCAAAAGAGTCTGCATGTGGACTCCAGGTACCGCTTAGTACGCGACTACTGTACCTACTGTAAGTATGCACTACCGCTAGTACGAGTACTTACTGTAGTACTACAAGTATTAGTAAGGTAGGTACCGAGTCTAGATACTACTAATATTAGTGAGTAAAGTATAGTACTACTAGTAGTGACGCGGTGAAGGAGCTTCCAACCACTGGTCCCTCTCCGATGTCTTTTTTTAGTAGTCACGAAGCTTTTCTTATGACTTGAAAATAGGCTGTTCTAAGAGCCTGTTTATTAATGGCTTCTTCTTTGTCGTACAACGGGGTAACATGTGGGAATGCACGCCTAATCATTCGGCTTGGCCAATTAAGTTGTCGTGCGCTGTACTCGCTGGTCGCCCATCCCATCAGGGCGTTTCTTTCCACGTAACTTCAATATCCGATCCGCCCCAACAGCCGGAGGCTAATAATAACAAGTGACCACCACGTGCAGTAGGCTGCATAGCCCAGGCGGAAGAAGTCGGTGCGGTGCCCATTCGCATTCTCGTGGGCGCGTACCTGTGCAAGATGCAGAGTACAGGTACCGTAATGTAACCCTCCCCGCCCTCTCTTACGGACCATCGCGGGCTCGATGACCCGGGGCCGGTGACACGGCATATGAATATAAATACTGATTTTATAGAGTAATTAGTACCTAAACAAGAGTATTGTAAGTGCATACTCCGAGAAAAGCCCATCTCCGGGCAAACTAGAGCATTCCATGACAAACAGACCGGCGCTTGCCGCATGATGCCATGCATGGATTACCAACGGGATTTTGCTCAAGTAAGCAACCTGCGCGATGTCGCCTTACCTCCGGTACTACGAGTAATTAGTACGTAGCTCCGTCTCGGAGGCCAAGAGAAATCCGGTTCCGCCGCAGTCCTGACTCCTGAGGGACAATTTCTTCCCATTTTGGATGCCGCTTTGTGCCAGCAGTGATGGCTCATCGTCGGCCTCGGTCACGCTGCCCTTATTTATCTGGCCCCGTTGGCGACGGGATTACACCATCGCGCCCATTAATTGACATTGATGACGAAATGACCTAATTCTTGGCGCAGGCACGGCAGGATGAGCTGAGCTGTCGTTGCCCGAAAAAAATGCTATAAAGGGAGGAAGGAGTCGTCGATGGCATCATGTTTAGAGTTGGTAATAGTCGGTACCTTGGCTCTTTCCTATACCTGTAGGTACTACCTACTTAGTACTCAACGTGATCACCATCAGGTCACTCACCCCTTCCCTGTTTGATCTTTCCCTTGGCCTTTTTACCTCCTGACCTCTCCTCTTCCTCCTCCTCCTTCCCTCCTCGCCCTTGCATCCCGACCACCACCATCTTGGAAGGTCCAAACGCAGACGAGCCAAACCCCAGTGTCCACCACTCGCTAGTCTCCACAGCACCCACCGCCTCAACAGTCGACCCTTGGATCTTCAGCCGGGGCTGGCCGGTCCATTACTTTAAAAGATCCCTCCTCGCAATCACAACTTCAATCCCGAAAGCCGCGAACGGGTCTCGATAGGATTTCCCGGCCCTACCTTAATTAGACCACCTCCTCTCCAATTCGAGCCACCGCATCCACCGAGACACCAACAACAGGTCGGCACTGAATCCTCGTGCACCCTCCTACCATCCATCGCACGCAAATCCCAAGCGCATCCTCTCAAGAGTGCGCCTGTTCTTGCTTCGACCGGTTCCTGCGAGGGGCACGAAAAAAAAAACAAGAGGAGGGGCAAGAGAAGCGCGGGTCACATTCCATCGAACGAACCCGTCAACACAAACCAAAGAACAAATACCTTCACACAGACCATGTCTCCTACAGCGGCACCCGCCATTGACGGCGCCGTCGTCGAGACGCCTCCGCGCCCTCCTACTCCTGTCCACAACTTCGGCACCCTCGCCGTCCACGCGGGCTCGCCGCACGATGCCGCCACCGGTGCCGTTATCGAGTCCATCTCGCTGTCTACCACCTTTGCCCAGACCGCCGTCGGCAAACCCGTAGGTGACTACGAGTACTCGCGCTCCGCCAACCCCAACCGCACCAACTTCGAGACGGCCGTCGCGGCCCTCGAACACGCCCGCTACGCCCTCGCCTTCTCCAGTGGTAGCGCCACCACCGCCACCATCCTCCAGAGCCTTGCCGCCGGCTCCCACGTTATCTCAGTCTCCGACGTTTACGGCGGCACCCACCGCTACTTCACCCAGGTTGCCAAGGCCCACGGTGTCAAGGTCACATTCACTCCGGAAATTGAAGTCGACGTCAGTGAGCACATCACCGACCAAACCCGCCTCATCTGGATCGAGACCCCTAGCAACCCCACCCTGCGTCTTGTCGACATCCGCGCCGTTGTCTCCGTCGCCCACAAGCATGGTGTCCTCGTTGTCGTCGACAATACCTTCCTCTCACCTTATGTGCAGAACCCGCTCGACCTCGGCGCCGACATTGTCGTCCACAGCGTCACCAAGTACATTAACGGCCACAGCGACGTCGTCATGGGCGTTGCCGCTTTCAACTCCCCGGAATTGAAGGACCGCCTCGGCTTCCTCCAGAACGCCATTGGCGCCGTCCCCTCCGCCTTCGACAGCTGGCTCGCCCACCGCGGCCTCAAGACCCTCCACCTCCGCGCCCGCGAGGCGTCGCGCAACGCCGCCGCTGTCGCCGCTGCCCTCGAGGCCTCCCCTAATGTCATCTCCGTCAACTACCCTGGCCTTGACTCGCACCCTCATCGCCACATCGCCCTCAAGCAGCACCGCGACGGCATGGGCGGCGGCATGCTCTCCTTCCGCATTCGCGGTGGCCACGACGCCGCCGAGCGCTTCTGCCAGCAGACCCGAATCTTCACCCTAGCCGAGTCCCTTGGCGGCGTTGAGTCGCTCGTCGAGTTGCCCAGCAGCATGACCCATGCCGGTATCCCCCGCGACCAGCGCGAGGCCGTCGGCGTCTTTGACGACCTGGTCCGCGTGAGCTGCGGTGTTGAGGATGCCGAGGACCTGAAGAATGACGTGCTCCGCGCCGTGGAGAAGGCCGTGGAGTTGTCAAAGAATGGTGTCAAGGGCCAATAACGCCGACCTACCTCCCCTGACCCCGATTTATATACACACATAAGGAGTTCCTAGACGCACGAGGTAATATCACTGCCTCCTGACGAAACACAAAAAGTTAGTAGAAGATGAAAGCAAGACAGAAAAAAAAAGGCATAGCATTCAAAACGAGTACGTAGAAAGAGGATTCAGAGTCATGAGAAATGATATTTCATTCCTGTAATGGGAATTAGAGGTTTCACGCATGCTATTGAGTGCCGATCATCTATGGCAGCCTTCCCAGAATCAGAGTGCAGGCTATATTAAAGAAAAGGAATATCATATCCCTTCAGAGCCCCAAGGTTGCCGCTCCCTTCAGCGTCCGTTAGAAATGAAGGCGCATGCTTCCACCAACCGTCACACGTTGGAAATGAACGGGACGAAGGTGTCCATTAGCGGCCCATAATCCCATACTACTACTAGTCCGCATCATCTAGCGGCTCCGCCTCGTCCAGTCCAGGTATATTGAACAGGTTGTCCGTGTACTCATTGGCCATGCTATTCTCGGCAGTCCACTCACTACGGCGCTGGTGAATCTCATTCATGCCCTGGCAGGCCGTCTCAGCGATGAAGTGCAGCTTGTCGAGGGTGCCCGAGTTGCAGTTCTGGAAAACGCCGTCGATGCCGCGGGTGTGCCACCGCGACGTCGTGTTGTCCACGACGGTCTGGTACGCGTTGGTGTCGTACTCGGTGACGCGGAGAGCACGGGTGCGCGACGTGAGCCGCCCCAGGAGGTGGTCGTTGGCCGAGTCCGCGGGGAGGAACTCGACGGAGTCGCCGCTCGGCATGTTGGGCTGGCGGATGCCGCTGATGACCTCGACGAAGCGCTGGGAGACGCTGCGGCCCAGACCGCACGGGTCAATGAGATCGAACTCTGGGTGGCGGCCGGCGTCGTCGCGGAGGTAGTGGTCGTAGGCTAGGAACGAGGCGCGGCATATGCGCAGGTTGGGCATCATGCTCCGCAGTTCCATGGCGATCCACTTGCTGTCCTCGGGGGGCCGCTGGTTCGGGAGCCCGATCCATAGGACCTTGGTTGAGTCGGCGTTCCAGTCGCGCGACTGCTCCGCCTTCAGGTAGACCTCGTTGAGGTATAGCTCTTCTAGCGTGGGACCGAACTTTTCGGCCGCGCCAAGGAGCACGTCGGGCATGACCTCGACGCGCTTCAGCTCCAGGCACGTTAGGTTGGACAACATGACCCGAGGTGCGGGGATGGAGCGGGCCCGCCACTCCTCGGCGGCCATCTGCCAGTACTTGGTCTGCTTGAGGCCGCGGGGTGGCCGGTCGTCGTGATCCATGCCGACGAAGCATAGGCTCTGCAGCTGCTCCGCGTTCCCGACCACGCTCCAGAGACACGAGCCGAAGAGCCCCGACCGTTGCGGGTCCATCTCGTGACGCCTGAGCGTTATGACCAGGTGTTCGAGACCCCCCAGCACCTTCATGATGTTCATGACGTCGATGGGATTCATCCACAAGTGGCATACTGCGATATCCGGCAGGTTCTCGAGGACGAGTACCTTGAGGCGCGCCGAGTCTTCTTCCGGTCGGTTCGCGAACGCCTTGAACGTGTTGGCCAGGATCATGGTGGCGGCGTTGCAGTGCCGGCCAACTAGCTGGAAGGGCAGGTTTAATCGTAGCCGTTCGATATCTCGGCAGTTGAATAGAATGTCCTCGGTCATGGCGTAGTATTCCATCTCGGTGAAGGATGTCTTGTTCATGCAGTACTCGGTCCGCAAGGTCTCGCAGAAGTCGGTCATGGAGTCGACGCGACTGAAGACGGTGTTCAGGAACTCGACCTCCACTAGGAACGTCAGCAGAAATTCTAGCCTCCTCTCCCCCCTCCTCCTCCTCTTCCCCGGCCTCGGGTTGGCTTGTCCTTACAGTCATCCCGCAGCACCATGAGGTCTATGTAGACGCCCTTGCAGTGGTATCCGATGGTCTGCAGGGCGTCCGTGTCCGGACGCTGCCGCCCGCTCGTCTTGCTTAGGCGCGAGAAGTCGACGCCAATGGTTCGACAGGCAAATGGCTTGAGCACATGATTGAATGTGCGGCAGACGAGGCGGAGGTCGAGGACGACGTTCCTGGGACCCTGATCGACGCATTGCTGGAGAATAGCGTCGATGAGCTCTCGGGGGAGCTGGTCCATAGCTTTCAAGGGGCGTTGCGGTGAAGAGTGTAGTCAGGCGCCATCCGAAGCACGCAAAGAGCGCTTGACAGAGCAGAAGCTATCAGTATAGTCGGGAATCGAAGTTAACGGCTGGATTAGGGTCGGTCTTGGGGGGAGGTGATGAAGGGTGGTGGTTAGCCGCAAGGGACCCCGGACGGGAGGTAATACGACCAAGAGCTCCGGTGGGCCCCTAAGGTAATAGTCTACAGACCTACCTAAGGTACAGTATTCGACGCCGCCGATATATCACCGGCTACCCTAGAGTCAGCCCCTTTAAGTCTAGTATTTGTTGTTATTAGGTTACGTTAAAATGGGTTGGATCTTGACGTTTGATTCTAAGATACCACATAAAATTACAGCTAATAATAAGTGGGAGTCATTACTGGAAACTATATAGAGTTCCCATGAGTTGTCGATATATTTTGCTTTCTTCTCAAATTCTCTTCAGTGTCAAGGGTCACTAACACAAACACGTCCTGCCTACTTCCAAGATAACTCGAGCAATCAAAGGGTAGTTATTAAGAAACTAACATGAAATAACAAATGTTTTCTGTGAAATAATTGAACGCGCCAAGATCAAGTAAATGTCCCAAACTCCTTTGTCAGTCTACCAAGTCAGGCCAGCATACATAGGTATTCACCTAGTCTTTCAGCAGCTGCTCAGGAACAGGCCAGAGCCCATCATCCCCTGCACCGGGATTGCAGATGTGGAAGATGCGCGGGTACTGACCGTGTCGCCGTCCCTCCTTCTCGACGGGATTGGAGTAGGGGGTGCTGAGGCGCAGGACCGAGTCGGAAATGTACCCGGGAGAGACAAAGTCGACCCAGATATCGCCATTGTCGTCCTCGGCGCCAAAGTCGGTCGCCACGCCGGCGTGGACGACGCCCCCCACGAGTCCGAGGAAGAAATTGCTGCTCTCGTCGGCCGGAGAGCCGTCGTCCAGGCTCGCAGAGGGATCCGCGAAGAAGGTCCACGCGGGAAGCCAGGTCACTTGCGCAACGGCATGTGGCGTGACGTCGGCAATGCTTTCCTTGACATCCATCTTGATCTTGTGCTCCTTCTTGACCTGGGAGGCCAGGCTCAGGACGAGGAGACCGTGTCCGCCAAGGTCAAACGAAATTGGAGGTCGGCTCGATGGGCTGGCTGGGACCAAGCTTCAGTATCTTTCGGGACTGGTTGACAACTGAGGCCAAGATCTCTGATCCCTGTGTGCTGTGCTGCGTCTCCCCCTCGCCCGAAGGGCCGTCTCGCTTTGGGGGGCCTGGGTACACCAGGTCCAGCTCCAACCCTTGCAACCGTCGTCGATTCCGCTTGCCGCTGGCAAGTGTTGGCAGCGAATGGACCAGCTGGTATCCGCTGGGGAGCATGTACTGGTTTAGACGCGCCCTCAGATGCTCATGGATCGTATTCAACAGCTCCTGCTGACCTTTGTTTCCGAAAGCGTCCACCGCCAGGACAACGAGGAATGCTACCAGGTGGCGGTCATCAATTTCCAGGGGCGGGACCTATTCAGCATCGCCCCGTCTACGACATATGACGGCCGCCTCGTTCACAATCGGTTGTCCTTCTGCCGTCCTCAAGTTGCTGGTGATAGCAGAAATCTCATTCTCAATCTCTCCGAGTTCGATGCGGAAGCCTCTGAGCTTTACCTGCGTGTCGCCCGAGATGCGGCCCTTGTACTCTATCTGCCTACGGGGAGAGAACCGTATGCGAACCCCAGTGCGATACATGGCTGTCCACCCGCCTCGACGGTACTTGGTCGGCGCGAACGGGTTCTCCGCGAACACCATGGTCGTGACTTCCGGGCGGCCGATATATCACGCCGAGACCCTGGGACCGCCCTCGCAGAGCTCTCTGACGACTGTCTCCGGCACAGGCCGGAGCTTGGGATCGACGGCGTAGTGTGAGAAATTGGGCAGGCCATGGCCTATGGACACATGACCATCGTCGCGGACGAGGGGCACGTTGCCTCGTGTGAGGTCGTCTGGACGGTGGCCTTGTGGGGACCGTATTGGTTGTATACCCTGAGCTTTCCGAGGGAGCTCGTAGGTTCTCCTTAACCAGACGGGCAGTCAGGGGCTCGTCGGCAAAGACGGCTGCTCTGTAATCCGCACACTGGGCCATGGTTAGGAAGATCCACTGGGCGATAGATGTGTCAACGCCGAGCATCGTCATAATTCCCAGGCTGAGGGTGCTGAGGATCCAGCCGGTCCAGGTGACCCAGCGGGTACTCGCCGCGCTTGGGGATGACGGTGCTGGCGACGACGGACATGAGGGCCAGGGTGGAGGTGGCCGGGAATAGGGCAACGCCGGCAATGGCGGGCGTATAGCCCTTGACGGCCTCGGAGTACAACGGGAGGAGATTGATGGCGCCGTAGAATCAGCTACGAGAAGCAGCTGGCGCGGGCGTACAGGAACCCCGGCAGCGCGGGCGCCGTGGCCCAGAGGTTTGGCGACGCGGAAGCCTGGATACCGCCGCCGCAGCAGCAGGAGGAAATGTCGGGCGCCGTGTCAAGGATCTCGACTGCCGAAAAGTAAGATGGCCGCATGGCAAGCTTCTGGGGGGGCAGCTCGCTGCGTCGTGCACATGCATAGCACCGTCAGCGACCATGGGGGGCCGGGGACTCCACACTTCGTGTTCAAGTTGTTAGCACACCATACACACTGGAGGATAGAGTAGGAGCATGAGCAGTGCGATCCGCTCGCGAAAGACGGCAACGCGCAGAGGACAGAATTCGGTGAGTATCCGGCCCGCGCCGCATGATATATAGAGATACTTGTCCCTCAAATCAAGCCCCCCCCTCAACCCCCTACCTACATCCCGGTGTTACGTAGGATTATAGCCGCGAGCTTTCGCTCCCCTGCGCCGTCAGGGCCTCGCTCCGGCCTGTAGTCTCCTGAAGGGGTGGGACTGAATGTGGCCTTACTCCGTACTCCTGTGGTTCCTGCCAGCCCAGGTGGGCGGCTACCGACTTGACGACGCACACGCTCGTGGACGCACCGACGCCCGTCGACATGGCGGACAATGTGCGTCTATGGAAGCCAGTCGCCGACGTGCCATGCCCGGTCCGTGTCGACATGGACAACTGTGCCGCAGAACGGCTCGCCCTTGCCGAGGGCCTGGCAGCAGGGCGTGAACTCCATGAAAGCGTACCACCTGGGTTTTCCCACTTGGTACCGTTTTATGTATCCGAAAGTCTGCGAAAATCCATACATAAACGGTCTCTAGGTTAGTTACTTGAGTCGAAGTGGGTGGGCGGGAGTTGGCAGAAAAATGACACTAGATGGAGAAGTTCACGGGCGGTTATCAGCTGACAGCAGGACCGGGCAGCAAGCGGCGGCCCGTATGGTCCGGGCCCCGGAGTTCGGCAGCTTGTCAGCTACTACTACTAGTAGTACGTACTGTATAGTAGTACTGTAGGTAGGTACCTAGGTACCTACTAGTACCTCAGGTATTAGCGCGTGATATCACGTGGATTCTGATGACGCCAAGCCAGGCACAAGGCACGCCGAACCTGCATAACAATTTATGCATCAATGGAGGCCTGTGTGCATCTGGCCAGCCACCCAGACAGGACGAGGTTGGCGACTCGGCGGACGATGCTGCCGGGACAACGAGTTTGCAACATGACACAGAGGGCACGAAGTAGCGGGGCAGGTTATCTACGGGCCAGATTACAGTGGGATCGGCGTTCCGTTTGCTTGGCCCCATCATTTCCATTTCCCCGCTGGCGTTGACCAAACATTTTACATTCCCCATCTGCTCACCCGGTCCTCGATACCAGCCTCCCTCTCCACACAATGTCGTGGCTGGCAAGGTTGTCAAATTTTTCACGATTGCACGATGAGCGATTGGGCATCGACGGGTCGGGGAGAGCTGCCCTGATGTGAATGCGGCCAAAATGCTACCCGGAAGAAGCAGACATAGCGAAAGAGACCACTTGCCAAGCTTGCCGGCCCTGGTAGGCGTCGGGGTAGGTAGGAGTCATGGAATAATGGAAAGTTGGTAACAGACGTGTCTCAAGTGATGGCTGGAAGGGCACGTCATGGGTGCAAGCTCGGCAAGCGGGCGACTCGGCAAGCTGTTGTCGCCGACTCGCGCGTCAAATGATGGGCGAGAAAGTGTGCGCTGCTAGGTCAACCTGGGGCAACCCGTTGCTCTTGGCAGTGGATCGGCACATCGGCCAAGACCAGCCAAGTCCCAGACAAATGAGCGTGAGATGATTCAAATTTCTATCCGGGCTGCCATTGAGACATTTTACCTGGGAGCAACAGCAGAGCAACAGACAATCAATGAATCCGGTTGGCGGCGCCAGACAATCGATTTTGCAAGCGACTGGGAGCATGCAACAGGGCAAAAGCGACGGACATTCGAGTCGGCAATAATGGATCGCGATGAGGTGTGGAAGCCATCACCGAGACACAAGGGCTGCAGCTCGACAAGTGCTGTTGGCAGTTGCAGACTTGCAGCCCAGGGCTCCCGTCTCCCGTCTCCACAGGATGTTGATGCATGCAGGCCACGCTAGCGCCATGCCGAGACCGATGCCCCAATGGTTGCGCCGCGGGTCATGGTCGGTGACCATGGATGGCAGGATGGATCGATGATGGACGAATGCAATCTCTGCTCGGCAGCCAATTTTTTTGTCGTATCTCCCATAACGGAAATCGAGATGGTTGGCGGCCGCCAATTTTTAAGTTTAACAAAATGCTGCAAACAGGAATTGGAGGGTCGGAAACATGTGGAAAGTCCAAGACAACCTAGTTGGGAAGAGATAATGGTTCCTAGCCTAAGATAGCGGCAGCTCCTGCCCCGGCCTCCCGGTTCAAGGATCCCGGTCCGCTCCCAGCAACGATACGAGTCCCCGACTCCCCGCAGCCTGTGGGAGGGGAGGGGAGCTCTTGCGCTGTGAACGTGTGGTGAGATGAGTGGGTAGCCGGCAGCAGCCACCCGCACCCACCCACCTGCCTCGCTCGGCCTTCCTCTTAAGTCCCCGTCATCGTCCGGCCCAGCCTTGTTAATATCCTCTTCTGTCTTTCTCTCCTCTCTCCAACGTGCCATCCATCGGACTTCTTTTTTTTATTTGGGAGCAATCGCGTAACATCACTTGGCGCTTCATCCACTCGTGCCTCTACGTACGTACATCGTACCCGGATATCACGCACCTCATCAACCTTATCGTCAAGGTACACATCTCTCAAAATGCGCGCCGCCTTCGCAGCCTTCGCTCTCGCCCTCACGGCCGTCTCGGCCCAGGATCAGGTCCCGAAGTATGAGAGCTCGCTGAACATGACCATCGACCCCGGCACCGTCGATGATGCCACCAAGGCTGCTTGGTGCAACGCGCAGTCCAACACCTGCAACACTCTCTGCGACGACAGTCCGAGCACTGACGATTGCGGCTATGTACGTCGTCATTCTCACCACCTTGCTTTCCCTGCGTGGACATGCTTGCTAATGTTACCTTGATCTAGGACGACCTCTCTTACGAGTGTCTCTGCTCCTCCAACGACTCTGCTCCCGGTCTGCAGTACTACCAGCAGACCATGCCCACCTTGATCTGCAAGGAACTCTTTAGTCAATGCATCCAGCAACATGTTGGCGACGCCAGGAGCCAGAGAGCCTGCAAGTCCAACATTGATGACCTTTGTGGCACCCTGAACCCCAACAAGGCCGACGTTGGCAGCGACGATGACGAGGAGGACGACGATGATGATGAGGCTTCCGAGACCACTGCCACCACCGCTGCCCCCACTGCCACGGATGACAGCACCAGTGAGGACAGCGTCACCACCACCGACTCGGACGACCTTGCCGGTCCCACGCCCGGACCCAAGGGCGTTGCCGCCATGGCCGCCCTCGGCCTGATGGTCGCCCTGGTCTAATACGCTGACCGTTCTCAACGGACCTCGGGACAACAGGACGAAATGGACCAATGTCTATGGGCTCCCGGAGTCTCTGAGAGGTCACTTATCGAGCTTATACCCGCCACCCACCCACCCTCCCCATCTCGCAAACGCTACGCCATGCCACTATGGCACCCGGCCAATGTCGAGACACGCTACTATTTGCTTCCCCGATACCAATTAGATACAAACTTTTCGAACACGAACCACGATTATATGCCCCTGGACGACGAGCGGAGCAACGCATAATGATGAGATCAACCAGGTGTGCCTCCACGTGTGCCCTGACTACCCGTGGATGCCTCGGTTGGGTTTTGGCGGGATCAGGGATCATGCTGTGGGCCGCCGTCGACATTCTCTCGTCATGGCGAACGTATGCACGCATGCACCTGTTCACACAGCATATCCAGGCCTGTTAATGGTGGATGATGAGAGGAGAGTGCGTTTTTGCATGCGTACTTTGTTTAGGCGAGCATTCAGCCTGCAGGTTCTTGTTCTCATCTTGCACGACACGCATAGGCGAACGGGAGTAGGAAGAATTCTGATTACCCAATGAAACGATTAATTACCCTATCCCCGCTGTCCCTTCCATTCCTTGGACTAACCGCCCGTCACTGTTCTGTTGCACATGGTTGACGAGCAAAAGCGTCGCGAATGACCAAGATCTTCGACTGTTCTTGTGTCTGCTTGTTCTCGAACTAACTTGCCCTTGGCTCCATATCCTGCTAGAACAGGCGCACGCATTTATATCACCCGATGCCTCTCATCTTCGAACTATTTAATCCTCTTCACTTTTAAACGCGACTGACACCGAAATTAGCGAGCTGCACCCTAGCAGAGCCACCCCTTCTAGGCCCTTATAGGGGATCGCGACAACCATCACCTGTTGAAACTCTGAAAGATACGCGGACCCCAATTATACATCTGTGAAGTCCTGCACGGTTATGGAATTCAATTCCCGACAAACGCCCGAGAGCGTCGAAGGCAAACAACCGGCCCACGACCCGGAGCCGTCAAGTGGTAAAGGTAAGGAACCTACTTCCTCCCAGTCGAACCCGACGACCGCCCCGAGAACGAGCTTCGGTATCGAGATTGAATTCCTTGTAGCAGAGCTCGTGGGTCGTGCGGATGACCCAGACAAGGAGATTGCCCATCTACTGCCCCCTGTGTATCGGACTGGGATCACCAAAGACAAAATCCATGACCTGCTCAAGCGCAAGGGCATACCGATGCTTTCGGTGGCGCCCAGCTCGGGCTGGGAGGTTGACGAGGACGCTTCGGTGTTCGAGGTCGACAACCAGTACCACTGGCGAGCCATCGAGATGAGGAGCCCGGCGAGCTATGCGACCGACGAAACCTTCGACATGGTCCGGCTGGTCATGCACCTGGTCACCAGCAACTTCCGATGCCGCGTCAACCCGAGCTGCGGTCTGCACGTCCACCTCGGCAACGGTTTCGAGCGGATCGAGCCTCGTGCCGCGCGCAACTTTGCGGCCCTGTATTGGGCTGCCGAGCCGCTCTTGACGATGCTTCACCCCCCGGAGCGCAGCTTTAACCAGTACTCCAAGACGTCGCGCCGCATGGCCGAGAGCTGCCTGTCCAGGGGCCACACGGCTGAGCAGATGCGCAAGGAGATCATGGATGAGAACGACGAGTTTCGCGCGCGCACCATGCGACACAACGCCGGCGAGAGGAAGCTTGGGGAGACGGCCGAGCCCCCGGCGCCGGACTTTGATACTGACTCTTTCACACAGGCCCCGTGCGATGACGGCGATGACACGGACTGGGAGGCCGATGGCGCAGCGCCGTTCCGGAGGCCGAAGCGGGTGGGCAATACGGGGACGCCGGTGACGGAGGCTCTCCAGTTGAACCCGGGCCGCCTGACCATCAAGCGTGGGCCCCCGGAGATTCCGTCGAGACTCGCTGGAGGGTCCCAGGCCGAGCCATCCCCGTCGGCGAAGCCAGTCGATGGCTCGCAGACGTGTCTCCCGAGGACGCGCCAACCTGCCTACCATCGACAGACCCCTCGGAGCAACAATTACCGGCCCATCGACATCCTCATCAACGGCTTCCCCCAAAGAGACGTGGCTTCGACCACCGAGGAGTCGATCGAGCACAAGCGGCCCAGCCGAAAAGATGGCTGGTCTGGTGTTCGTGAGCTCCTCGCATGCGACGTCGGAACCCACCAGGTCGGGAAGCTCATGGGCACGCCCGAGAACTTCCGGCACATGGCCATGAATTGGATCAACTACACTGACCACTTGGTGGCGTTGCCGGCTTGGCTTCCCGACAGCGAGCTCGACGCCGCGGGGAAGCAGCAGCGTAGGGAGGCGCGACACCTGCCCGAGAGCTGGTACAAGCCCGAGTACCCGAGGGTGACGGTAGAGAGCCGCGAATGCATGGGCTCGCTGGACGGAGACTGGATCGTGACGTGGGCGCGGATCTTGTTCGGGCTGCTCGAGTGGGCTCGCGACGCCGACCCAGCGGAGTTGATGCGGGTCATCGGCGTCTGCGTCGAAGGGTCTGACGGCGGCGCGGTCGACCCTGCCACGGGCGAGAAGAGCTACGATGTCGTCGACCTTCTCAACGACGTGGGTCTGTGGGCCGAGGCGCCGGTCTGCGAGGAGAGGTTGCGCCGTGGAGAGGAGGCCTGGTTCGAATGCATGATCTTCGAGCACAAGAACCCGTACCGGGTGCAGCGGCCGGATCACCTGGCGAATATACGCGACAGTGGCATGTACAACTGGTTGCCGCAGAGGTCCATACCCCCGGGCCAGGCGCCCCAGCGGGGGGGTAGGGGCGGCACCGGCGGCGACCGTGTCCTCCGTGTCCCGCCGCGGCTGACGACGAGGGGGACGACGACCCCGTCCAGGACGGCGACGGCGACGGCGACGGCACCGTGGCAGCGCACGAGGGAGCAGATGGCCCGGGACTATGCCGCATACCGGACCCGTCCGATGTCGACGTCGGCGGGTATCAGCCCCCGGTGCGGATGGCGGAGGTGCCGGAGTCCGCCGCAGGGTTCCGAATGAGGGACGGACCGATCGGCTGAGGGGGATGGCTGTGTGTACGAGGAGGTCGTCGAGGTGGCTGGCTCCACGAGTGACGGGTGTTGCTACTGGTGAGGACAGCCGGGGCTGATTTCTTTCTTTTTTTTCTTTTTTTTCTTTCTTCTTTGTTGCACGGGTTCTTTATCTTGTTCGTCTTATAGATTTCATTGTATAGATGGACCTCAATAGCATTGTCTCACTTGCCCTCTCAGACTTGACTCATGGTAATCCGACGGTGAACCTGCACCATTAGAATCCGTAGTACACATAATACGAGTGAGTCCACCTTACCTGCAGCAGCCGTGTATTCTGTAAAGGTTGAGTTGCATTCTCAGCGAGCTTTCAAGCATGCAGTGGCTCGATCTCGATCAGCGTCATTGTTTGCTTTGCTCTCAACGACATCATGCCGACTATGATCTGGTTGCGCCCACGTCCACACATCAGGACCAATGAGCCCCGTATGACAACTGACTTGATGCCAAACCCCGCTCTCACGGTTTACCATCAAGTCCGATTGAAGGGGTGGAAGGATCTGGTCCGGAAGTTTTACGTCACAATTGCCACGGAGCTGTTCGAGTACCTACTTAGGTAGTACCTTGGTCACAATGACATCAGGTATCGCGAACGCCTTCCGAAGGCACCGACGCTGTTCACAACCTGGAAGTCGAACGGATGCCGATCGATGTTACCCTCTAGGATACCTCGAAGGTAGGGTATAAAGCGATAGGAACTGTCAGGATCCAGCGGCCCTCCTGCTGTCTGTGTGAAGTGTGAGCCCCAGATCCCCAATAACCAACCCTGAGCTCAACGCATACAGTACAATCAACCCCCCCCGACAATCTCATCTTGACCATGCAGTCCGCTCTCCACAAGGTCGTCGGGCCTAAAGAGGTGCAGCCGGATAACCTCAAGGGCCGCATCGCCGTCGTCACTGGTGGTGCCCTCGGCATCGGCTACGAGGTCAGCCGCGCACTCGCCCACGCCGGGTGCAAGGTCATCATGGTCAACCGGAAAGAGGAGCAGGGGCAGGAGGCCATTGCCAAAATCCGGGAGCAGACGCCCGATGCCGACATTGACTGGAAGGAGTGCGACATGGGAAACCTCGGGCAGATCCGGGAGGTCTTCTCAGGGCTACGCGACTCGCTCGACCGCCTCGACTATTTGGTCCTCTCGGCTGGCATCAATGCCAACACCTACGACGTGGACGCGGACGGCATCGAGCGCATCTTTGGCGTCAACTACCTAGGCCAGTACTACACCACCAACCAGCTCTGGCCGCTGATCAGGAAAACCAGCACGAGGCCGGGAGTGACTGGCCCCAGGATCGTTGCGCTCTCGAGCGAGGTTCACCGGACCGCGCCGTCTGACCTCAAGTTCAAGAGCCTCGAGGACATCAACAATAAGGGCCTTGGGCCCACCCAGCTCTATGCCAGGACTAAGCTGGCCCTCATACTCCTCATGAAGTTTGGCCTCTGCGAGTGGGTGATCAAGCCGAACAGCGACTCCATCTATGCTCTCTCTGTTCACCCCGGGGCGGTAAGGACATGACCAATGCCTTGGAACACATTCTCGTCACCATGCCTGAGCTGACGATCAAATGACAGGTGAAAACTGCCATGCAGGATCAATGGAAGGACGCCTATCCTGGCATCACAGGTCAGCTCATCTCGTTTGCCATGAAGGTCGTTGGACGGGATGTCGAGCAGGGCTCGTACAGTGCCCTCTGGGCCCTCACTTCCCCGGAGATTGATGAGAAGCACATCAATGGTGCTTACTTCGTAGATCCCGGCCAGTTTGGCAAGGAGAGCAAGCAGGCCTCGGACGAGCAGCTTGCCAAGGACCTGTGGCAGCTGAGTGAGAAGTTGGTGAAGCAGAAGCTGGGCGATGATGCTCTCATTGACTGGAACCAGAAATAATCAAGGTGGAATTAGCAAAATAGCGCACAGGGTACTGCCGTGTGAAGAATTACTACTATTATTAGTACTAATTGAGCAATGATATTTCGTTTTGTTAAATACTTACCTACCTATCACTGGTTGTATCTCCTCCAAGATCTCCTCCCCTCTAGAATTTCGCTCCTCCTCATGTCCCCTTCTGTCCTCAAAAGGGAGTTGCCATTGATCTAGCAGACCCTAGAATAGAACTCGAGTAAAGTCGAGCAAATGTACAGGTGACGACGTTGGTGAGATTCCGGTGCGCTGTAAAACGAAACATATTATACACACAGCTTTGACAGAACATATGTCACACACCGCAGCTGGAACTCAAGCACACGACCTACAACCTTACAACGTACCTATAGACCTGCATCCACTAAATGCTACCGTTGAAAGGTTTCAATCATCTTCATCCGGCCCCCGCGCAGGCATCCACTCAAAGTGGTGACCACCAGTCTCGGGCCTTCCCGGCCTCTCCGTCTTGAGGTCATACATGTGAGCGCCAAACGCATCCATCTGTGCCTCCTGGAAACTCGTCGGCAGGTCCTCCGAGCCCGCACACACCAGTGACTGGAGTGCCGCCGCCAGAACAGGGACACAGCCATCCGCCTCCAGTGCGCGGAGCACGACGTGCTTGAGCGCGGGAAAGCATCCCTTGAGCTCCCTCGCCAGCGTCGGATGGCTCATGAGATTGTCCCTGTCGCACCCTTCGGACTGGTACACGCCCTCGAGCACGTCAACGATGAAGTCGGACTGGATGATGCATCCGCCGCGCCAGAGCTGCAGCATCTCGGCGAAATCGATCCCCCAGCCGTTCTCCCGGTCCGCCCTGGAGATGATGTGCAGGCCCTCGATGAAAGCTGTCAGGAAGCAGGCGTATGTCGCCGTCTCGAGCTTCTTGGTGAACTTTGCGACGCTGTCCACCTGGATGCGCTCGGGGTTGACGACGCCCTTGGCGAGGCTCGGCACTGCCTCACGCTTCGCGGCGTCGGCTGAGGTGATGCGGAGCATATGCGCGGCGGCGATGACGGGAGCAGGGACGTGTAGTCGAGTTGCCTCCTCCAGAGTCCACGTCCCCGTGCCCTCGCTGTTGTCCACGTCCTGCACCACCTTGTCGCGGACGTTTGCAAGAATATGGGACCCGTCCCTGGGATCCTTGGCCCTGCAGACCCTGCTACCGTTGTCGACGAGGTAGTTGCGCTGTAAAGGGCCATTCTTGTTCCATTCCTCAAAGACGTTGCCAATGTCTTCATAGCTCATCGACAAGTGCTGCGCCATGAGGCCCCATACTTCACACAACCCCGTCATCATACCATGCTCGATGCCGTTGTGGACCATCTTCACAAAGTGACCACTCCCTCCGGGGCCAAGCTTGACGGTACACGGACGGCCCTTGGCATCTCTTGCCGCTACCCTCTGGAGAAAGGGGAAGACCACATCCAGGGCTTCTTTGCTGCCTCCGGGAGAGAGCGACGGCCCACTGCGGGCAGACTGGTAGCCGCCCGAGACTCCCATGCCAATGTAGTGAATACCCGTGGGCGCTAAGCTCTCCTGTCGACGCACCGTGTTCTGCCAGTGCTCGTTTCCTGCATCCATGATGATGTCCCCGGGCTTCAGCCAGGGGTCAAGGCTGGAGATCGTCTTGTCCGCCACACTTCCATGGGGCGTGCTGAATACGAGGACTTTGGGCGTGTCGAGGCTCTCGCATAGGGTCTGGTAGTCCCGGTGATGATTAATGCGGCCCTCCAGGCCGGCTGTCCGGGCATGCTCCTGCAAGTCGTCAACGTGCTGGTCGGATGGATCGAAGAAGTGCACTTCGATGCCGTGCTCGGCGAACAGGAGTGACAGCATGCCACCCATGTTGCCGACACCAATCATTCCCAGCTGCGAGCTGTTAGTCGGGCACGAAATGTAACATGTGGGCATATGAGGGCAGACTTGTCCCAACCTTTCTAATGTCCATGATATATTCGATCGTTTCCGGTCTTCGCCTCGATCAAGTACTATACAAAGGTGGGAACTGTCGCTTACCCACGTGTGCACTGAGTACCTTAGTAGGTAGGACCGTTTGTCTTTAATTACAGCACAGTAGTAAGTGCTTTTTATCAGTCGTCATTCCTCAGGTTGTGGGACGTTGACATCATCGTTGGACCGACACCCCTCATGATGATGCCACACTTTGTATCTCGCCACCAGCCGAAGAGAACCTCCGAAAACCACAAAAACACTTGCGCCGGAAAAACGTCAATGAGGCATTCAACACTACATCTCATCGCCCATTGAATGAGTAAAAAGACAGTAAATCAACCAGAGAGCGTGCCACGACTGCCATCACCATGGCACCACCACCACCACCACCACCACCAAAAGACATAAGCGTACCGCTCTGCTTCGCCTCGTGCTCCATCGGCCTGCCGAGGCACACACTCCATCAAAAGATCGAGGCAGTGGTCCATGCAGGCTTCCGCGCCATAGAGCTCTCCATGCCGGACCTCATCTCCTACGCCTCCGCAAAATTCGGCCGGGACGTCCGCCCAGACGACTACGACGCGCTCTGCGACGCCGGGCTTCAGGTCAGGGATCTGTGCCACCGCCACGACGTGGAGATTCTCGTCCTACAGCCCTTCGCCAACTTTGAGGGATGGAGGCCGGGAAGCAACGAGCACAAGGCCGCCTTTAAGCGGGCCAGGGGCTGGATGGACATTATGGCGGCCCTCGGGACCGATATGCTCCAGGTCGGGTCATCAGACTCGCCGGGCATCGCGTCTTCGTTGGAGGAGCTCGCGGGAGATCTGGCCAGCCTCGCTGATCTTCTCGCTCCGAGGGGCTTCCGCGTCGCCTACGAGAACTGGTGCTGGGCGACCCGGGCCCCGACGTGGAAGGACGTGTGGCAGATTGTCGAGTTGGCAGCCAGGCCCAACATCGGGCTGTGCCTCGACACCTTCCAGACCGCAGGGGGCGAGTGGGGAGATCCTACAACCGAGACGGGACTCGTCGGTGGCGTGTCAACGGAGGCCGAGGTCACGTCCAGGTACCGCAGCAGCCTAGACGAGCTCGCGAGGACTGTTCCCGCCGACAAGATCTACTTCCTACAGATCAGCGATGCGTACCGCATGTCTCCGCCCCTCGACCCGGAGCCGGACAAGGAGTCGGGTCTGCGGCCGAGGGGCCGGTGGAGCCACAGCTTCAGGCCGCTGCCCTACGACGGCGGATACCTGCCCTTGGCACCCTTCGTCGCGGCCGTTCTGGCGACGGGGTTCCGTGGTTACTTTAGCATGGAGGTGTTTGATGGCCGGTTCGAGGAGAAGTATGGCGACGACTTGGAGGGGTTCGCTAGGAAGGCGGCTGGTGCAAACGCACGTCTCATTGAGGACGCGAAGGGGTATATGTAAGATCTGGAGGAGCTGCTCCAGAAATTTTCCTTGCGGCTTTGTGCCGCTGTACTTTGACTCCTGTTTTATCTTCTAGGTGTGTGACTTGGCCCTCGGTATAGGCTGCCGGCTTTGTCGGTATCGCTTGTAAACAACAGTATGGAGGATACGAGCGTTACGGAGGAGAGGTGATGAACTTTCGTGGGTTAGCGACAATAGCAAGCTTTTGGAGCATAGCAGATGCACGTTGTGGCTAACCGACCAAGCTGAATAACCGGCTGGAAGGGAGGCATAAGACGGATGGCTTGATGAGTTACATGAAGTTGTGGGTGAGGTCACCGCCATTTCGGACACGTCTAGCAGCCCGCGACCCAGGGTAGGTACTTGGTCATGATAAGAGCGAGCAATCGAATGCTTGTTTTCAACATGAGTCTTTCTCTTTGTTTCAATTATTATATATCCAGAGCCTCAAGAGCCCGCTTCACGATGTGTTCGCCTGGGCCATCAAGTCCAAGATGTAGCTTATTGGAAAGGAGAATGGTCACTGCGATTATCGGACCTCGGGCAGACATCAAACGCAAGGAAATTAATTGAATGCGGAAACGCGAGATGAACTGCCTCTGTAGCATTAGGACAATAATGCCTCTCAAAGAGGTTCGTCTCGTCTTAATACAATTACTTCCTTTTTTTTGGGCAATGCGGTGCCCGATTTCGGTAGCGGCTAGACGCGGCACGGCATTCAATGATTTCGGAGCTCAGCCCATCAAACAACACGGCTGGGAACCCCATCAACTCTCGTCATCTCCTTGCTCTAATTCCTTCGGACAAGTGCCATCACCACAACTACAATTGTCGATCCCACAAAACCAACGCACCCGCAAGGCGCTCCAGACTCGGCATGGGAACGGCAACGGGCATCCGCGCAGGCGCGGCCTACCTCGAGCACCTCTTCGGCCTCTCAGGACGCGTCGCCGTGGTGACGGGTGGTAGCTCCGGCATCGGTCGCGAGATGGCCACGGCGCTTGGCATGGCGGGCTCGACCGTCATCATCGTCGCCAGGCGCGCCCAGCCGGTCCAGGACACGGTGAGCCAGCTACGTGCGGCGGGCGCGACGGCCTTTGGTCTGAATATGGACGTGGGCCGTGACGTTGACGCTATCGGCGACGCCGTCATCCGCGACCACGGCGTCCCGGACATCCTCGTCAACGCGGCCGGCGTCAATCCCCGGCCCCACATGGACAACCTCACCATGAGCCAGTGGGACGAGGTCATGGCCGTGAACCTGACGGCGCCATTCGCCCTGGGCCAGCGCTTCGGACCCGCCATGGCTGAGCGCGGTAGCGGGCGCATCATCAACATTGTCAGCCAGCAGGCCTTCCGCGCGTTCGGCAACAGCGGTGCCTACGGCGCCTCCAAGGGCGGACTCGTCTCGCTGACGCGGTCACAGGCAGAGGCCTGGTCCCCGCGAGGTGTGCTGTGCAATGCCGTCGCCCCGGGCTTCGTCGATACACCCATGACGGCAGCAGTTATCGCCGACCAGGAAAAGTCTGCGAGGCACGTGGCTCGGGCTATGATTGGCAGGAATGGGCTGCCTGAGGACTTTGCCGGTATTGCTGTCTACCTCGCGAGTGAGGCGAGTAAGGCTGTGACGGGCCAGTGCTTCTTCGTGGACGGAGGTTACTCGGCGACGTAGTACTTCACTTCCACCAACGCCTCTTGATCCATCAGCAAGAGTCCACACTTATCCCCCAAGCGTTCAGCGGCTGCTTCAATCTCTTTCTGCTCGGCTATTGAGCTTTTGATTGCAAATCACGGTCATGTATTAATAGAGTCTCACGCATATCCATCTTTTTCTGCGGACGTGGACCACTCTCCATTCCCTGGAGCGGAAAGGGAAGCCGGTGTTCCTCCAAGAAATCATTGCTGCGACCAGCAATAACGTAACACTGTTCCTTCTCGCGCGTTGCGTCGTTGAAACAGGATGCCCAACCCCCTGGAAACCTCTGAGCATTAAAACACGGCCGACGGCGTGCGCCATGCGCCATGCGCTGCTCTAGCCGGCCTCGGTGGGTCTCCGTTGCGGCCCGGCCCGGGTGGGGCCACTACGTCGGACAACCCATAGCTACCCCGGGGGTAATCCGGATTTCTCCTCTCCGGTGCCCATTCGCATTACTTCGTTTGCGCGCAATTTTTTTTTTTTTNTTTTTTTTTTTTTGGCACAGTTAATACATTAAGGACTAGGCATCCTTTTCCGAAGCTTGGTCAAATGGTCTCCATTGATAGTACTGAGTACGGGAGGATGAGTTCCAGATTTATCACGACATTGCAACCCAACGATCCAAGTCTGTAAGTAGACACCGCAGCAGTAGACGCGGAATCCCCAAGTGCCCGACCAGATCCACACGTCCGTAACGATCCGAACTCCTCGGCAGAAGGAGAAAACTGCAAGTATTCTCCTGGCCCTGGTGCCATCAATCCTCTGCGGCACCCCCTGGTCGAGTTGCCGCATCGTCAACCCGCCTCAGAAAATAGGCAAGCATATCCCACTCTCATCACTGTCCTCTTCCAGCTTGCACCAGTAACCCAAGGGACAATCACTGCCTTCATGTGTGAGCTTGCACGGACCGGCGGGGTCCTGCGGTACCGGGCTGGCCGCGGTGAGAGCGGCAAGAGCGAGGAGGGCCGCGAGCTTGAAGGACGCCATTATTCATGTGTGTATGCCACCGAGAGTTGATAGCAGTGAATTATTTTGTCAATGTTGGCTTTATAGCGAATTCGGTTGGATGGTGATGCCGCGTGGCTGTCAGATTGTCAAGATGGCTGTTGTTCGGTGCTGAGGAGTATACTACGCGGGCGTGGCGATGCTTATAACTGCTTGACTATCTACATTCTGAAAGCGCGAGGTTGAGGAGCCGATTATTAAATGCGGATCGGCGTCCTCGTGTCTATTGACCGTCGCCCTTTCTGTTGTATCAAATACCAGTAAGCGTTATTGGAATGCACCGCGCGATGAAGCATTGGCTTGGGGAACTTGAGAAAGCTCGCGCGAAGCCCTCAGGATATAGGAGCATGCTAGTACTTAGAGCCGCTAAGGGCGTGAATAGTTGCATTTTACGGGTTTCGACGTTCGTTCGGTCAACGCGAACAGACGCAATTCGTGATGTGTTACCGGGCCCCGGATGGCACTCCCCTACAAAAAGGGTCACCTCCTCGTTTAGAGGCCGAAGAGCGAAGCGAGACACGTGTTATTAGCTTTGAACATAATGGTACCCAATTTATATGTCTCGGGGTACAATTTTCCGATTCAAGGGCGTAGTGACAGGTCCGGTATGTTCTCAACCACCGCCAGACGTTCGATCATGTCCGTCTATGTGCACGGAGACGTTACGGGACATGCTCTTGGTGAAAATTAATAGTTTAGAGGCAGGGAATCTAAAAACTAATCCTCGGAGAAGTGTGAATCCCGTTCTGAATGGGACAAGATGAGCAAATCATGGACTTTGGTAGCAGTAGAGTTTCAGTTGTTGCGGGGAGTGCGGCGATTAGATATTGACCCCGGAGCGGATCATGGATTTATTACCTTGCGACAAGTACAGGTACAGGTTTCCACTCACGGGCGGCTGGAATCAGTGGTATCTGACCATGGCGAGACCTTCGAATGGCTCGAAACAGAACATGCAGTTGCTCAGGATTCGGCACATGGCGTTTCAGAATGTCGTGTCATCCGCCCACTGGGTCTGCTCACACCGCCAACATGATGGATTTTTCGTGCATGCTGGGACCTGACACCCAGGCAGCGTCGAGCACTCTTTTATTTATAGTCAGAGCAGAGATGCACCCCCCCCCCCCCCNCCCCCCCCCAGGCGCCTGCGTTTGTTGTGACCAGGAGAGGGAGCCGAAAGCGTCGGTACCGTACGTGAGCCAACGTGGCCGAGCCGGGATGATGCTGGCTGATGGCTGACGCGGCGCACTGAGACGGAGCATGCTCACTGGTGACTTCACGTTAGTGTTGATCGTGTCTTCGGAAACAAGCGAGTATGGGATGAGATGGCTTTTGGCTGCAGAGCCGGACTTGCCGAGAGCACTGCATTGCATGGGATGTGGTCTAGTAGGAGAACCGGCAAGCGAAGAGTTGAACTTCAATCGGGTATCCGTACGGGAGGCAACTCTATTCCAGCGGGTGGGGGGGGGGGCCCTGCATCGCCGTGTGGAAAGCGTGGATGAGTTAGGGTTAGGTACTAACGATAATTACCTGAGTAGTTTCGATACCGGTACTACCTAAGTTCTTGCCTGTCCCGTCCCGCCTTCAGTTCCAATGGAAGGCGCGAGCTCAATCGCTGCTCCCGCCTGCCTACCAACAAATTCAACGTGTCAGGTACCCGAGGTGCTTACCATCCTTATCTTACCCCGCCGTCCCTCTTCCGCCGAGGGCCATCTCGGGGCCATGCACGCCTTCACATCTCGCCCGGCTAACGCCAGGTCGGGAACGGAGCGAGCGCTAGGTTTTGGCCCGCCCATCGGGGTGTGGGTGGACGTGGGCACGTCCATCCAATGCTCGCCCATACAGATTACACCGCAGGATCGCGCAACGTCGGTCGGTCACTGCCGCGGCCATCCGTCCATCAAACTGGGAATGCATGGTGCAGTTTACTTGAGCCAGGCCAGGAAGCAAGGGAGGAGGGGAAACCCCGCCAGGGACAAAGGCATCGCCTAAGAATTACCCCTCGCCCGCCCGCCCCAGCTGGAGAAGTGGAGATTGGCCCGTCACCAGTGCAGGAACCAGCCGCCGCCCTCGGCCATGGATCGAGTTGTGCCTTGCAGCAGCAAGTCTGTGGCGTCGACAGGAACCAATTTCAGGAGACGGGCCCAGACGGGTCCTCATGGACTCCCAGTATCCGCGTACATACGTGGCTGGGGTCGCAGGGAATCGTCGATGGGACGGAGCGGTGAAGGGAGACGGGATGATGAATTGCGCCTTGTGGTGGTGCAGGCGGGCCCGGCGCCGCTAAGCTCTAATGATACTTACCGGGAGCACCAGTGCCAGCTACTTACCTGTGGTATCAACCTACTACTAGTAGCTACCAAGGTAATCTAGCACCCGGCTGATGGTTGTGCGCCCAAGTCACCCCACACCACCACAACCTCATATCGCATGGCTTGGGAGGTCATGGGAACACACAGCTTCATCTACTGCGCCCATGGCCACCGTGGGCGGAGTGGTGTGGGTGGGATGAGGAAACGTCCCCCTGCTCGGTAGAGGTGGGCGGATCCACCAGCGCTCTGTGAAGTGTGAACGCTCGCGAGGATAGGGATGGCCAGGAGGGGTTGGACTCGGTCTGTGCTGGTTACTAACTTGCTTCTCTTCGACGACGGGATCTTCGATGCCCGAGATGCGCATCATGGACAGCCCATGACGTCTGTCCGGCAGACGCAGGAGGGAATTCACTTCATCTTTGCTCTCGTTTCAAGGTCACACACCATCCCCCGCCTGCGGGGAAAGGCCTCCCTGGCAGTCTTGTCAGGAACAGCCAAGATCACACTGGCTGGATGGCGAGCTGGGTCTCCGCATTCGAGACGGGTATCCACATGGCAGGGGTTCAAAGATGAGATTTGGATCCCTCCCTCCGAAACTCTCAGTGTATCGGCGACCCTCTCCTCACCGGACTCATCTCCTATCGAAGGAAGAGGGCCTGAAGATCACGGGCGTGGAAGTCGCCCAGGGCCTCCCGAGTCTTCCGGCCTTGGAGCCTCTGTGAGTCTTCCAACCGCCTTCCAGCTATTTGTGACACTGACCCAGGTGCACAGCTGGCGGTGAAAAAGAAACTCATCTCTCGTCCTCTTTGTCGATGGCGAGGTTATAAACGACCGCCAGACTGGCATCGCTACGAATTACTACTTGTACTACCTAGTACGAGTAGGTATACGGTATGTCTCACAACTACAAGCGGTACCCGCCGGCACTAAGATGCGGACCGCGCAAGATATCCGCATGGCCTGGGAAGCCCGGCCCTTGCACAAGAAACCCTGGGGTGGGGTGGACACCCGCAGCCGAAACCCAGCAATCAGTGAATCACAGTTTGCGCCAAGGCGAGCTCCGGTTTTGTTGCAACGCTCCGAGACTCCGCCAGGTCACCTCACCAGGCACATCGTTTGCTCCTTGTTGCCGGAGCTGAATTGCCTCATCGAGCACATCTATTGCACTGTCGTCTCGGCGCTCCAGAGAGTGATCGAAGATCTGTATCATCCCGATGGACATTTGCGGCACAATGATATCGATATCGACATTAGGGGCGATGGTGAGCAACAGCGTAATTCTTGAAACGAATCCCGCTCCTCTGGTATTAACCGTACTCTACTCGTACACCGCGCGCCGCAGTTGAGCAAATCCGTATGACGATGGACTCCACCACCGCCTTGGCGACTCTTCGCTCGCTCAGCTCAGTTTCTGGTGCTGCGCTCCGCCTGCAGCATCCCACGCCTCTCTAAGCAAATTACCAATCACTAACTTCCAATTCGCATTCTGGGCGAAAGCCTTGAGGTCTCAATGATACCTCCGTACTCCAGACGCATACGGTATTATGCCAACCTTCCCCGCTGAAGCGAGACACGGGTGCGAACGTGTGTGTCTCTACGGCGTTTCTTCTTCGGAGCTTGCGAACTCACGTCGGGCAGGCGAGCAACAGAAGGCCGCCGGTGTCACGGAGCGGCTCTGCGCCGGATCTGAATCAATCGGCTGCCCCCACGGCGGCATGATGCAAGGGCTGGAATATATGAGGCTCACCGTACTGTACATGGCATATTCGCTATGGTGCACATACGAGTACTCGCATGGATGTTGTGGATTTCGATTCTCGTATCGTTGGAGTTGGGCGCCCTTGCAGCGGCCAGCGGGACGAGAAGGAGAGGGCTCGTCAGGGTCTGCTCGCTCTGCTGGTCCATTTCTTGGGTGGCCGTATGACATCCAACCATCGACCATCGGGCATCGATCATCATGATGGACTTTGGAGCCACGCAGCCATGCTGGTAACTGGAGGCCCGACCTAACATCCAGCGACTGACCATCACAACTCGTACGCTCGCAGTATTATTATTAGCCAGGCCCTGGATCCTGGCTGGACTTCCAGATGCTGGGTGCCTCCCCACACACACCGACCAGCAATCCCTGCCAGCCCCGACTCCATGAGTGGAAACACGCCGTCGGCCACCAGCCCACCTGCATGCACCTCGATCGAGCTGCGTCGCTCTTCGGACCATGAGACAACGCGACGGGGATGTTTCAGTGCTGTCGAGTGGCTCTGGGCCTCTGAGAGTTGCTCCGACTGGGCCGCCGAGTGGCTGGGGCTCCCTCAGCAAACCCATCGCCCTGCAGCCACCGTCACCAACCACAAGCAGGACCAGCAGGACCAGCAGGACCAGCAGGACACCGCTTGCAACTTCACCACCCCCCAATTGCGGGCCAGGCCTGGCCTGGTTGGGGCCGCCATGGGGTCTGATCTGCTGGGACAGGTAGTCTGTACGAGCGGAGGATACCCACACATTGTGCAGTAGGCACGACGGCAAGTACGGGCATCTAGCATCCCCGTTGCATGTACGGATACGACCAAATTACCTTACGTATCGGCCTATGTATATCACCATCGGCATGCCTCCTACCCCTCTCCGCTCCGCCTACCTTCTCTCTCCCGCCTCGTCTTTCCCCCTAGGCATACCCGCCCGACCTCTCGACTGCTCCTAGTCAATCCTTAGCAGGTCCTGAGAGGTCTTACCTGACTGCACCTCTTTAAACGACGGACTTGAAGTCCTGTCGTCACCTTCAGGTGAGTGACAACTGTAGTTGGTCTCTTGGGGAGTTTGTCCCTAGCTATCTCCGGCAGCTTTCAATTCTATTTGATGGACTCCTCCATGACCCTGGACTTCAGTCTTTTATTTTTCTTTCTTGATTCCTCTTCACTGCCCAGTCTACTGACGCCGGATCCAGCTCTTCCCTACCCCTGTCTCTCGCTTTGCGGACGGTGATGGCACAGTCACTATGGAGGGAAAAGTGTCGTCTCTCACAATCATCCTCTCGACCGTGATCCCAGTCGTCTTTGTTGCCGCTCTCGTTCTCCTGGTCTGGTGCTGCGCACGCAAGCGCAGCTCTCGCCTGTTCAACCGCGGCATCACCCCGATCGCCGACGAGGAAATCGACTCGTGGAGGAATGACAGGAACGATGAGAAGGAGCTCATCCCCGAGGCTGCCCCCAATGGCAACAACGACACGAGAGGAGGGTCCAAAGAACCCAAGCCACAGTCACAGTCCCGGCACCACCAGCAAAACAGCTCCGTGAGCTCCACCCACAAGCCTCCCAGCGTCATCGTCTACCAGAACGGAGGTGCACAGGGTCAGCCTCGGGCGTCGGGCGACCAGACGCCCCGATCCGGACCAGCGAGCCTCGGTCACAAGCGCAGCTTGGACCTCCCGCAGTCGCCTGTTCTGGCCCGCGCCCCCAATGCCCGGCCGGGTCTGACGGACGAGACGGTCCAGGGCGACGTCCCCTTCATCCCCCAGGTCAAGCGACAGCCATCCCGTCTATCCAAGAGCCAGCACCAACGCCACCGCAGCGCCTACGGTGCCATCGGGGCAGTGGGTGGACGCGGCGACCGGTGGTACGGCTACGACCGGCACGAATCACATAGTCGCCAGTCGGCCGACAACATCCCGCGTCGGGGGCCGGCACAGCGAGGCCACGAACGAGGGTACTCGGCCACAGTCAACCCACCGCGGATTTCACTAGACGAATCCATCTCACCAGGAGGCCTGTCACCACGGCCCCTGCTTCATAAATCAGAGATTGGGCGGGCCATCGGTTGAAACAATTGTGAGGGAGTCTTGGTTGTATCGGTTGTCAGATGGCAAGGGTCGAATCAGGGCACTACGAAACGACGAGAGGTGTCGGGTTGTCCCGCCTCTGTTTTATTCCATATGCCTGCCCCAACACCAATCCGTCATAAGGCGAGGTACCTAACCGGGGTGGCCGGGTGCCCTGCTGTGGGCGTTTCACAACCGACAGGGGGTTGGATGCCTGTTTGGCAGACTGTCCGGGCAAGCTGCAAAATACCAGGTTGCCCGGGCCTGACCTTGATGGCATCCATATGCCCGCGACGCCTTTCGGCCGGGGAGTTGGCCTTGACGGAAAGCCGCATCGGAAATTGTGAGCCCGTTACGGGGGGGGCTTAGTCGTGCTACTACGTACTGTTACGACTACCGGGCAAGATTGCCGACATAAGAGGAGCGAGTGACCAGGAGTCCACCCTCATTACCTACTGCTCGGGGAGCAGGCGATGAGATTGCATCTCGTCCTCCACTTGTTTTTTTTTTCTTTCTTCTTGTGGTTGTTCAAGATTTGCATGTAAGATGGATATACCCAAAGAGTCCCTTAGGCTCAGGAGTCCCCAGGACGGGACGAGGATGACGAGATGATCGTGGCGATGGCGCCACAGATGGATATGGGATCAGATGGCGCCACGTCAGGCTGGGAGTCTGTTGGGGAGTGTGTTTCGAATACACAAAAGAGGAAATCTCCCATCAATATATATCACATTCGAGACTGAATGTCAGCAAGCTGGTGTGTGTGTGAAGGACGATCCGTATAAGCTTGGAGATCAGAGATTGTTGCCATTGATTTACTACTTGTATCCATCACATGTTCAAACAGCCCCATAGAAAAGAAGTCTGCCACTGACCATTGTACGTACTTGTGTAGATGTTAAGGCATCGGCTTGTATGGTACTAACTCGTTGGATGCCAATACGGGGTAATTAACGTTGGTACTCTACTTCCCCTTGGTGGCCCCCACCTCGCAGAGCCACTTAACGCGGGTGGCGGGGGGCACGCGTCCGATTCAGCGGTGACCCGCGATTTCAACATCCTCGACCTCATCCATTACCTACCTGATACTTTTCACCACCACCACCAATTCCATTCGACGGCGACGACGAACACCCCGTCGGCAAAACAAACGCCCCCGCACCACGAGTGTCCCATCTTTGAACACCGGGTCCTCCTCCTCCCACTGTGGTCACAGGTCGTCGTCACCATTAGCCTCGCCGTCCACTCGCTCGCGGGCACGCCTCATGACCGCACACACACCCTGATACACACCAACAGCCCCGACGACGATGCCGTCCCGGAAATCAGACCATCGCAAGGCCGACGTCTCGGTTGCCCGCTTCGCGCTCAAAGATGACGTGCCTGAAGCGCCGTCTCAGTCACCCCCCGCCGTTGCCGCCGCCGCCGCTGCAGCAGCAGCAGCAGCAGCAGCAGATGCAACCAGCACGACCGCCGTGGCACAGGACAAAAAGGACCCCAAGGATAAGGACCCCAAGGACAAGGACCCCAAAGACGCCACGACTATCGAGGTGCAATCCCCCCGCATTGATATCCATCTTCTTCTTCCTGGCCTCGCGACGGAGCTCTGACGCGGTGTAATGACAGGACCTCACACTACCCAAGTCTATCATTACTAGACTCGCCAAGGGTGTCCTGCCGCCTAATACCCAGATCCAGGCCAATGCCGTGCTGGCCATGAGCAAGAGCACGACTGTCTTTGTTAACTACCTCGCCTCGCAGTACGTCTCCTCCCTGCCCCCCCC